>JAABOM020014953.1:0-19103 GCA_011800125.2 Solanum clarkiae | reverse complement strand
TGTATATGTTTCTGTATGTTCTGGGAGCTGCTGCAGGTGCGGTTAGTCAATAAAACAGAGGAAACTCTGCCGAAATTCCTGTAGAATTCCAGAATAGGTTATAAAGGAATTTGGTTTAGTATGTGTTTACGTGCCCCTACCGGGCACTGGGAACGACCCCAGGGTGGGGTGTGACAGAAACAATCTTTCCAAGTGCAATACTCTTGAGGTATTTGAAAGCAAATTTCAAAATTATAATGCATTTATAAATTAAAGATAAGAAAGTATTTAAGATCTAACAATTCGATCTCCATGCTATATTGATCTATCTTTTGATTTTTCATAACACAAAATTTCTATTATGGATGTAACACCCCCCACCCCTATTTCTTTAACCTAATATGGAGTAGATGCACAGAGGATGCTGAGAAAAGACTGAGAAAACTGTAAAAGAAGGTTCACGAGGGCTATATATGACTCTTAGACAGGTCTACAACTCGTATGATGGGTCTCATAAAACCCCTAGATGATTTGGTGAAATTCTCTAAGCCTGAGGCATACATACGAGATGGTATATGACTCATAAAGTATTTTACGGCTCGTAAAGGATGTTTCATGATAAATTTCAGTAACTCTAAATTTAGGACCGTTTATTCAAGAGAGGAGTTTACGACTCGTAGAACAATTTACGACTCACAGGAGAGGTATTGTGTCAATTTCTAGTAACTCAGATTTTCAGACCTCTCATTCACGAGAGGCTATCTACAACCCGTAGAATTCTTTACAACTCATAAATGAGGTTTCGTAACCTCAGGCGACAGTTTTAATGAGGGGTATTTTTATCCATTCTCATCCCTATTTAATTAATCCTAGGTCGTTTTAGGCTTGAATAAAGCCTTAAAATAGAACCCTGGGTGTATTATTCACCATTCATCACACTTAGGGCTTTCTTGAGAGCATCGAGGGGAGGGGGGAGAAGAGAAAAAGTTCTTGATTCCAAAATGAAGATCTATTGGAGTTTGATTGTTTCTTCCATCCCCAGGTATGTAAGGCTTACCAAAGTGTGGACTGCCTTCTTCCACACGCCCCTTCATCTTCTTGAGTCAATATTTGGAAAAAGAGTCGGGATTTGAAAAAATCTATTATTCAAATACTAAAATTCTTGTATTATTATGAATTCTTATGATAAGGTATAAAGTATTTGTTGCATTACATAATTTCTATATATATATAAAATTGAGGTAAAGTTTTATACTTTATAGCATGAGCCCTAAATCACATGATTTTATGAAATTCTATACATGTCATTGAATTGAGGTTGAGTTTAAGTATCTAAGTTGAGTAATTTGAGTATGATTGAGTATGAAAAGCATGTTGCATTGAGTCACACACATTACTATATATGAATACCTTACTTGCACTACATGATGAGTCAAATTGAGTGAGAATGATCATTTGAATCTGAGTTGAATTTGATGATTTCATTGATTGAATGAGTTGATGAGTAACTGAGATGAGTTGACATGAGATAACCCAATGAGATTCAATTTTGAGTTGATTGACAGAGCATTAAGGATTGAGTTGATTGATAAGTTGATTAATGAGTTGAGCATGTTTTAGTCTCAGGAGGAGTATCGAGCACCGAACTGGGAGCAAGTAAATATCTATTTTAATCCATAAAACTACATTGTCAGCATAAGATACTCATACAACTGTTTTGGCGACTCTTGTCCCAAAAGTGGACATTCATTTTGGATCCAAGAGAAAGTTGATCGTCCTTTATGGTAGCACATTTAGGACGGGCGTGGAAACGAAGTCTCCTTTGTTGTGCATCACTAAACTAAAGGTGATGGGATTGGATGTTGAGAATGATAATTTAAACTGAATCTATTTTACTGAGTATATTTTAAAAAACATGATTAACTTCAAACTTTCGTATACTGAGTTGAGCATGAGTTGTTGAGTCGAGATGAGTGAGTTGAGCCTTCTTTCTTGAGCTATTTATATACTAGTATATTCCATGTATTGACGTCCATTTAGGCCTGCATCATTTTATGATGCAGATAAAAGTGATAAAGGACTTCAACCCGTGCATCATTGAGGTATGGATCAGCACATTTCCAGAGTAGGTGAGCCCTTCTTGCTTTCTGGAGGAGCCCTTTTTCTTCTTATTTTTGTTGAGTAACTTTTTGTCTTGATTTGGGGTGTCCATAGCCTATCATGACACCATCTAGATTGTTGAGTGGAGGCTTCATAGACACTGAGCAGAGGATTGCTGAGTATTTTGTATTCCAAACTTATTCATTGGAAACTATGAATTAGTTGAGTTATATTTTACTCATATGTTGCCTTTTCATTTGATTAATTTTCTTTCACTATCGAGTCGATGTGACGATGAGGCCAGGTGTTTCTGTGGTTCTCTTGGAAATCAGTGATGGTTCTTCAAGTGCCATCCACTCCAAAGGTGCCCTCTCGAGGCATGACAAACTCGGTACTAGAGTACAGTATTCAAGTATCCTAGGGAGTCTATAAAGCAGTGTCTAGTAGAATCTTGTTTATGGATGTGTTGTGCACCACACGTTTTAAGCAGCAGGCTATAGGACATTAGGAATTGGTTACCCTTTCTTGTGATCTCAGTTCGTATAAGAGAGTTGTAACTCTACAAAAGTCCTTTCTAACTCGTGCGTTATGTTCTTCCAAATCATGCCTCCTAGATACACCGTGACCAGAGGAATGCTGCAGCCAACAATGTTGAGAATCCTACTTCAGAGGTGCCTCCTTCGATGGAAACATGAACTCGAGGTCGACTGGCCAGAGATACAGGTTTTCTCGTGACACCTACTGCTCCACTTGCTCTTACCACAGAGGCAGACTTCAGAGGAGCTATCACCTTGCTAACCTAGTTAGTAGCTTCCCATAGTGGGAACCAGGGCTCACAGACTCCTAGTTCTAGCTCTCAAAAGCCAACACTTGCCACCAGATTGAGAGACTTTCTGAGGATGAACCCACCAATACTCTTCACTAGGTCAAAGGTTGAAGAAGACCCTCAGAACTTCATTGACGAGATGTGGAAGGTGTTGAAAACTATGCACATGATCGAGACTGAGGGATTTGGGCTTACTGCCTATCAGCTTAAGGATATGGCTAGTCTCTGGTACAATTAGTAGGAAGAGAGTCGGGGGGATGCTGAGTCGGCAGTTTGGGATGAGTTTTAGAGTGCCTTTCTCGATCATTTCTTTCCTCAAAAGTTGAAGAGGCAAAGGTTGAAGAGTTTGTGAATCTGAAATAAGAGAGGCTAACTATCAAAGAGTATAGCTTGAAACTCATACAGTTATCCAGGTATGCCCTAGAGATGGTCTAGGATATGAGAGCAAAGATGAGGAAATTTGTATCTGGGTTGGATAGACATGTGAAGAAAAAGAGCAAGATGGCATTGTTGATCCCAAGTATGGATATCTCTGGAATAATAGTCTATGCCCAGCAAATTGAGGAGGATAATAAGAATGACAGAGAAGAGCATCTGAGTAAGAAGGCCAAGTCAGTAGGGCACGAGCCCGATCAGACCAAGCAGGGTAAGAAAGATAGGTCGTACTTCCAGAAGAGGTCCTCTAGCTATGCACCATCTTCGGTCAGTGTACCAGCCCCGAGTCACAGGTATGATCAAAGGTCCCAAGGTCAGCCAAACATTAGGGCACAGGGTGTATGATCTCAAGCAAGTGTGACCCTTGGCTCTAGATGAAAGCCACCTTGTGGAAAATGTGGCAGGATGCATCTCAGAGAATGTAGATATGGAGGAAATGCTTGCTACAAGTGTGGCTAGCCAGGCCATTTTAAGCGGGAGTGTCCGATATGGGGTAATAAGGTCCAGTCCCTCTACCACAACACCACCAATGAGGGATAACCAGAGAAGTGCTACACCAAGGGCAGGCAGTGGGACAAATCATTTGTATGTGATGGAGAATCGACAGGACCAAGAGGTTACACCAGATGTTGTGACAATTATGCTTCGAGTTTTTACTTTTCCTTGTTATGCTTTACTTAATTTAGGTATAACTTGTTCTTTTGTGACGCCATAAGTAGCTGGTAGATTTGAGATCCTTCCTGTGTGTTTGCATGACCCATTTTCTATTTCTACTCCTGTTGGTGAGTCCATTCGAGCCGAGAGAATCTACAGAGCTTGTGTGGTGTCCATATATCATAGGGATACTCTTCCGGATTTGATTGAGTTAGAGATGATCGATTTTGATGTGATCCTTGGTATGGAATGGCTTTACGCCTGCTATGCCTCTATTGATTACAGAACCTGTTATTGAATGGAAGGGAGATTCGATTGTGCCAAATGGTAAGTTTATTTCTTACCTCAAGGCCCGAATACTAATCTCTAAGGGATGTATCTACCACCTCATGCGAGTCAAGTCTAATGATGTTGAGTCCCTCACTCTTGAGTTATTTCGATTGCAAGAGAGTTTCCTGATGTATTTCTTGAAGATCTGCCCAGAGTCCCTCCTGATAGGGAGATCGACTTCGGAATTGATGTTCTTCCTAACACTCAACCCATTTCCATTACTCCCTATACAATGTCCCCTATTGAGTTGAAAGAGTTGAAGGAGTAGTTGAGGGACTTGCTAGAAAAGGGATTCATAAGGCCGAGTGTCTCCCCGTGAGGTGCTCCGATCTTGTTCGTGCGAAAGAAGGATGGTTCCCTGAGGATGTATATTGACTACCTTCAGTTAAATAAGGTGACAGTCAAGAATAAGTATTTCCTTCCGAGGATGGATTACTTGTTTGACCAACTTCAAGATAGACCTTTGGTAGGCTATCACCAATTGAAAGTGAGAGAGTGTGACATCCCGAAGATGGTTTTTCGAACCCGATATGGTCACTTTGAGTTCTTGGTGATGTCATTTGGGTTGAAAAATGCAACTGCAGCATTTATGGACCTAATGAACAGAGTATTCAGACAGTATATTGACATGTTCATGATAGTGTTCATCGATGATATTCTGGTGTATTCTAGAGATTAGGAGATGCATGTTAATCACCTCATAATCACGTTGTAGACACTCAGAAATAATGAGTTATATGCAAAGTTTTCTAAGTGTGAGTTTTGGCTCAAATCTATCGCTTTCTTGGGTTATTTGGTTTCTGGAGATAAAATCCGAGTGGATACTCAAAAGATCGAGGCGGTTAAGAACTGGCCAAGGCCAATCTCATCTACCTAGATAAGAAGTTTTTTGGGATTGACTAGCTATTATCGGAGGGTTTTTTTATGGATTTTCTTCCTTATCCACACCGTTGACTAGATTGACTCAAAAGAAGTTCAAGTTTCAATGGTTTGACGAATGTCAGCGAAGTTTCTAAGAGCTGAAGATGAGATTAACTACCACATTGGTGTAGACCTTTCTTGATAGGACAGATGAATTTGTTATCTACTGTAATGCTTCGAGAGTGGGATTGGGGTGTGTTTTGATACAGAGGTGGAAGGTTGTTGCATACACTTCTAGACAGTTTAAGGTGCATGAAAAGAACTACCCTACTCATGACTTGGTGTTGGCGGCAGCAGTGTTTGTTCTTAAACTAAGGTGCCACTGTTTATATGGAGCACATGTTGATGTAGTCACAAACCACAAGAGTCTGTAATACGTCTTCACCCATAAGGAGCTTAACTTGAGACAGAGGAGATGGCTTGAGTTGCTCAAAAATGATGACATAAGCATCCTATACCACCTAGGTAAAGCTAATGTGGTTGATGATGCTCTTAGTAGGTTATTCATGAGGAGTATCGCCCATGTGGAGAAAGAAAAGAGGGAATTAGTTAAGGAAGTTCATAGACTGGCACGATTGCCAGTCCAATTAGACGAATCAGGCGAGTGGCTCTGTATCATCTCTAGTAGTGGAGGTGAAGAATAAACAAGACCATGGTCCTATATTATTACAGTTAAAGGAGGATATGCATAAGCAGAAGGTGATAGATTTTGCCAAAAGTAGAATTGGGGTATTCAGGTATCAAGGCAGACTATGTGTTTCGGATGTTGATAATGTTCAAAGGAGGATCATGGCTGAGGCCCACAGTTCCAGATATTCCATCCACCCAGGGTCTACCAAAATCTACCATGACTTGAGGGAAGTCTACTGGTAGAGTGGAATGAAGAAAGACATTGTTGAGTTCATTTCCAAGTACCCAAATTGCCAACAAGCTAAAGTTGAGTACCAAAGGCCATGTGTAGTAGCTTAGAACTTTTAGATTCTAGAATAGAAGTAGAAGATGATTAACATGGAATTTGTCACAGGCTTACCAAGGACCCACAGATAGCATAATTCAATTTGGGTGATAGTTGATTGGATGACGAAATCTGCACACTTCCTAGAAGTCAAGACGACTAACACCGCGGAGGATTACACTTGACTATACATAAGGGAGATTGTTAGACTACATGGAGTCCCTCTACCTATTATCTTGAATAGAGGAGCTTAGTTTACTGCTAAGTTTTGGAGATCTTTCCATAAAGGATTGGGTATGAGAATGCACCTTAGACTTCTTTTCACCCACAGATTGATGGCCAAGCAGAGTGAACCATTCAGACATTAAAGGATATGTTGAGGGTCTGTGCCATTGACTATAAAGGTAACTGGGACGACCACTTGACTTCAATCAAGTTTTCTTACAATAACAACTTCCTTTTGAGCATTCAGATGGCCCCATATTAGGCACTTTATAGAAGGCGGTATAGGTCTCTGATTGGGTGGTTTAAGATAGGTGAAGCAGAGATGATTAGACCAGACTTAGTTCACCAAGCTATGGATAAGGTGAAGATCATTCGAGAAAGGTTGAGGATTGCACAGAGTCGACAGAAATCCTACACAGATATTAGAAGAAGAGACTTAGAGTTTGAAGTCAATGATTGAGTGTATTTGAAAGTGTCGCCCATGAAAGGAGTGATAAGGTTCGGAAAGAAAGGAAAATTGACTCTACGGTATATTGTCCCTTATCAAATCATAAAGAGAGTAGGCAATGTGGCATATGAGCTAGAACTACCATCAGAGTTAGTGACCATCTACCCGGTCTTCCATGTTTCCATGCTTAAGAAGTGTTTGGGAGATCCACAGTTGGTAGTGCCTATCGAGAGCATTGAGTGAAGACAACTTGAGTTATAAGGAGATTCCTATCCAAACCCTTGATCATCAGATTTGCAAGTTGAGAACCAATGAGATTGCATTTGCCAAAGTATTGTGGAGGAACCAATTCATATAAGAAGCTACTTAGGAGGCCGAGGAGGATATGAAGGCCAAATACCCTCATTTATTTCGTCTTGCTGATGATGAGAGAGTTGATGGTAATGAATTCCCTCTAAATTCTTGAATTCTCATTCTTTGACTTCTCCTTTCATTATCAATATGATAGATGATAGAGTTCTAAAGTCTGAGTGAGAATTGATGTGATTTGTTGACTGTTTGATTGTTTTACTTGCTGAATTTCTTGATTAATTGATTGTATGAGTGAGTTGAGAGTTGTTTTATTGTTAGAATCCATAGGGATATTCATGCCTTGACCTAAATCCCTAGATTTCTCTTCATTCAAGGACGAATGGCCCCAAGGGAGAGATAATGTAACACCCCCTCCCATTAATTCCTTTTACCTCGTATAGAGTAGATGCACAGAAGATACTGAGAAAAAACTAAGAAGAACTACAGAAGAAGGTTCACGAGGGCCATCTACGACTAGTAGATAGGTCTATAACTCATGGAACAGGTCTTGTAAAAACCCCAGATAACTTGGTGAAATTCTCTAAGTCTAAGGCATACATACGAGATGGTATATGACTTGTAAAGTATTTTACGACTCATAGAGGAGGTTTCATGACAAATTCTAATAACTCTAAATTCAGGACCCTTTATTCATGAGAGGTAGTTTACGACACTAGAACAGTTTATGACTCGTAGGAGAGGTCTTGTGCGATTTTCCAGTAACTTAGATTTTCAGACCCCTCATTCACGAGAGACTATCTAGGACTCGTAAACGGGGTTTCGTAGACTTAGGTGAAAGTTTTAGTGAGGGGTACTTTTGTCCATTCCAATCACTATTTAGTTAATACTTTGGTCGTTTTAGGTTTGAATAAAGCCTTAAAACAGAACCCTAGGTGTATTACTCTCCATTCATCACACTTAGGACTTTCTTGAGAGCACTAGGTGAGGGAGAAGAGCAAGAGTTCCTGAGTCCAGCATGAAAATCGGTTAGAGTTTGATTGTTTCTTCCATCCCCAGGTATGTAAGGCTTACCAAAGTATGGACTACCTTCTTCCACATGCCCCTTTATCTTCTTGAGTCGAGATTTGGAAAAAGAGTTGAGATTTGGAAAAATTATATTATTCAAATACTAAAATTCTTGTATTATTATGAATTCTCATAATAAGGTATGAGGTATTTACTGCATTACATAATCTCTATACACATAAAATTGACATAAAGTTTTATACTTGATAGCATGAGCCCTAAATCACATGATTTTATAAAATTGTATGGATGTCATTGAGTTGAAGTTGAGTATAAGTATCTAAGTTGAGTAATTTGAGTATGATTGAGTATGAAAAGCATGTTGCATTGAGTCACACACATTACTATATGAGTACCTTGCTTGCACTACATGATGAGTCAAATTGATCTGAGTTGAATTTGATGATTTGCATTGATTGAATAAATTGATGAGTGAATGAGATGTGTTGAGATGAGATAACTCAATGAGGTTGTATTTTGAGTTGATTGAATGGGCATTGAGGATTGAGATGATTGATGAGTTGAGCATGTTTTAGTCTTAGGAGGAGTATCGAGTTGGGAGGGAGTAAATATATACTTTAACCCATAGAACTACGTTGTCAGCGTAAGATAGTCGTACAGTGTGCTCTGGCGACTATCACCATATGAATAAAATATAACTCAACCCGCGCATCATTTAGGTCCGGATTAGTACACTTCCAAAGTTGATGAGCCCTTCTTGCTTTCCAGAGGATCCCTTTCTCTTCTTATTTTCATTAAGTACTTTTATTTCTTGATTTGAGATGTCCATGGCCTATCATGGCACCATCTAGATTGTTGAGTAGAGACTTCATAGACACTGAGTAGAGGATTTGTTGAGTTTTTTGTATTCCAAACTTATTCATTGGAAACTATGAGTTAGTTGAGTTATATTTTATTCATATGCTGCCTTTCCATTTGAGTAATTTTCTTCCACTATCGAGTCGATGTGACGGTAAAGCCAAGTGGTTCTCTTGGAAAATCAGCAATCGTTCTTTAAGTGCCGGCCACGCCAAGGGTACCCTCCCAGGGCGTGACAATGCAATTATCTTGCAATAAATAAATTAAATTTTGACAATTAAATCTTTCTATACCAAATTCCTAATCTTTAGTTTATATTATAATTGGAGAGTAAATTTCAAAATTCAGACTCAAGTTCTCATCTCTCTCTCTCTTTTTTTTTTTTTGGCAAAAAACCGAAAAGAAAAATACAATTAATAAAGCTCAAAGATTACAACTGGATAAAAATTAGTTCTTTCATACATAATTCGGAAGAACAAGTGTTCATGGGCTCCTTCTTGATGGCACACAGGATATAATCTCTGCGGTCCTAATCAAACTTAAGAAGAATAAACAAAGAGAGTTGATACTCCTTCATGATCCAATGTCCATCTTTATGCTCATAATGCATCTTTTTATTGTTTCCAATAACAATTGGTTATGACGAGTTGTGCATATTGTAGTGAACAGGTTTTCTTTCGTCTTGTTATCTCCAAAAGCCATGATAGATCCTGCTTTTCTTTGTGATGAAGTAGCGATAACTACGAACTGTCATCGTCATCATCTGATCCTCCTCCCTGACTGTAAATCTCCCACATCTCTTCTTGACCGTAGACATCTATGTTGGTGGTGATAAATCCAGCATCATCCATCTCTTGCTTCGCCACAAATCTTAACAACTCTTGCTGTGGACTCCTAACAATTGTAAGTTCCTCTCACTCTCTCACTTATCTTCCTCTTTTTTTCTCTCTTTCATTTATTCCATGTTAGGTCTTTTACTTTATCTTCCATTTTAACCTAAATTTTTAACTTGGTTTTCTAAGAATTTAATTGTTCTTATATTTTGCAGATGAATTTAGGTGAATGAAAATTCACATTAAAAAAATTAAACTTGGAGGAGGAAAACATTAGAGGACTACAAATTACGTACCACTGAGTGTTTGTAATTTGGAGATTAGATTGGTAGATTTCTGAGCAGAAACAAACTCCAGTGAACACCAAATTATAAGCAGCAACAAGAGGCATAAGACACATGATGAACTCATCATCATTTCTCAGGTTTGTTGATAACCCAAAGGAAAGAAGAAGGATAAAATGGATGAAAATGATGGATGCATTTCCGAATATATGTGTACGAGTTCTATAGTCCGGCATAGATATATGCATGGAAAAATTCTATTTTTAAAGTTTGGCAGCTTTAAATACTTTACAAGTCGTCTTACATGCAACCTTTACAAGGATTAAAATTAATAATGCTAAAATTAGAATTAAGACTCAAAACATTTGGGACCACGTTGTCTTCCAAGTCCAATATATCCTTTTCAGATCAAACAACCGAAACCCAAAGCTCCCAAAAACATGGCAAAAGTACAAAAATAGAATCACAAATGAGACCCACCCAAAGTGGGAAAAAGAACATATTTTAAATCATTTATGTTATTTTCATTGTCCCAATTTATGTGGCACTAATAAAATTCAAGAACCAAATACTTAATTGATAACTATTGTAATTTATAATACTTTTTATATTATTTTAAGTAATGTACATAAGTTTTTTGATTCATTTTTTTTTGAAGTACTTCTTTTTGACACAAATATAATCATTCAAAGACACTAAAATAGCTATTTAATTTTATTTGTCCAATTTATAAAGGAATTTATTTTATCTTAATTTCACTATTTGCATGCATAACTTAAAATAATTGACCGGGTGATAATAATATCATAATTGAAATATATAGTTGGAAAATGTCTTATTAGGTACAATATTGTAAAATCATAATTGAAGCAACTAAAGAAATATAATCAAACACATATAGCAGATGCGTCAATAAATAGGTGTCATAAAAAATATTTAATTAAAAAGTTCACAAAATATTTTTGTTTTCAAAATTCTCACGCCTTCTTATTAAAATATATGGAAAAAATTATGTCATATGGTCATAAAGTTCGAGAAAACACATGATTAAAATTATCATTCCTTCAACACACGTGTATATTACATAAATACACAAAAGATCAAAATCCAACAGAACAATCTTCATTTTAAACACATTTGCAAGTATTTAATCTTCCCTTTTCTTTTTTTTTTTTTCCGTTTAGAACATCAATCTCTTCAATGTAAAAGCTAATTTTCTTTTATTTTGCTTACTACATCGTTTGTCAACCCATTCAGAGAAAGTAGAATTCCAATTGAAAACTGAACAGTATATAGAAGTAAACGATTTATTGTTTTGGAAATCCTCCAAAGGAATTGAATAAAGAGAAAATTTCATAAATAGCAATGTAGTGAAATATAATAGGCTAAAATAGCTAATGTTTCTAAAATTACATTTTTCAACTATAGTCATGCCAACTCATATGTATAAAGTCATCGTTTTTGAATGTATAAAAGAATACTGAATGGTTCGCTGACTTTCCGGCTGATAAATATGAAAACGGTTCCATAATTGAAGGAAGTCAATAATAAATAGAATTTCTTTCCTAAAGGTAACTCGTTCAATAAAAAAAATCTCCAGTGGAGTTTCTTGCGGGCAAATTCAGAACGAAAAAATGTGAATAATTTTGCCAGGTAATAGTACGACAAATCTAGTGAGATTGTATGTGTGACATATATTTGCCGTGAAAGAAGTGTATATGTGGGCATTAATATTGTCATTTTAATCAATGCAGTCTGACGCACTGCAATGGTGTGGGATGTGTATTTGTATTGTGTTGATTTTAATTTTTGTAAACATTTCTAATGTTTTTTTTTGTGTCTCTGATTGTGGAGAATTCATTTTGCTTTATACATATGTGTTATGATTTACGGATAATAATAATTAGTTGAATAATTGAATATCGTGTCCAGATCTTAAATCGTAATATGAATAAATGGTGGAAAATATTTGTTAATGATTCTTGATGGTGGTGGTAGCAATTCGTCAGGACGAAAATGTTACACACTCTATGAAAATGTTTTCTTGGTCATCGTTGGTTTTCTAAGTAAATATGTATTGTCAAGGTATAAGTTAATTACATGAATGATATATAATACGTCCATTTGTCTTTGTATATGAAATGATGTATAACAAATTTTTGTGATGAGTAAAGTGTTTGTATATGGCGTGAGTCTTGTTAAATGGGGGTCTATTTATAATTGTATAATATGATTAGTCAATAAATGTTTACTATGAGTTGGTGTTTGATATATAAAATTTTTTTATGTTTGTTTGTATAATTATTCATAAGTTGTATAAAATGTGTTGTATGCAGCCATGACTCATGGTTATGCATTTCAAATACTGGGATGATAATAACTACTTTGATTATATTTTGGAGGGGGTTGTCTTTAAAGAAAACTCAACGTATATTGAACTTTGCACATCGATTGCGCGATAGTTATGTATAGATCTTGCTAGGAAAGAGTTGGTGCTTGAGTATAAAGTTGAACAAGGTAAAAAACCAATGGTGATACACAATGATATGTTAGGATTGATGTTATGTTGATAAGGTCAACAAATGATTTTAATATGTATCCAATTTGTGCAAGTATTGTTGCAAAAGACATAAAGGATATTAATGTGGGTGGAAGTTGCAATGAACAATCTATTTCAATGATCGGGATGTCTCAAGTATATGAATTAGATGAATTTAACATAAATCACTTGGCGATTGATGAGTTGATAGAGCCTCTTGATGCTTTGACATCTAGGGAATGGACGGGGGTCATATCAGACCCAGCACATAAGTTTGTGAAAGTAGACCAGGTGTATACAGACAAAGCTACACTAAAAGTTGTTATGGAGCAGTATGCAATCGCGAACTGATTCCAATTTAAAGCTGAGAGGTCAAATGCTATCAGGTAAAAACAAAAAGTATACAATTTTTTTTAAATGTAATTTTTTGTTCTTTTCTTTTTTTGTGGTTTTAAGCTGTTTTAGAAACAGTCTATTGTCGTGATGATACAATTAGGTAAATCTCATGTTGTTTATACTGAGGGGTCCCGTGTATAATGATGTATATTATTTTGATATTGAATTTTTTATATACAAATGCAGTTACACAATTATGTGCAAGTCAGATGAGTGTGAGTGGAAGATGAAAGCTTCTGCGATAAGAAAATCTGGTATGTTTTGTATTGGAATGTTTAACATGGACCAAACATGTACGGAGGCAGGCAACTAGCAATCTGGTTGGTAGAATTGTGAGGTCTAAATCGGAAGATTACAAGCAAAACTACACACCCTCAGATATAAAGAAAGTCATAAAAATTAATGTGGGTATCGATGTTACATACATGTGTGCATGGTGGGCAAAGGAAAAGACTTTGAATTATTTGCGGGAGACACCATCTGGATCATATAACAAGCTGCCGGCTTATTTGTATATGCTCGATTATATATATCCAGGCTCTCATGTACAGTTGAAGAAGACTGATGATGGCGAATTTTTTTATGTCTTTATTGCTTTACACGCTTTTATAAGGAGGTTTGATCACTATAAACCTGTGGTTGTTGTTGATAGTAGTCACCTTAGAGGTCAATACAACGGGCAATTCGTTTCTACAAGTACTATGGATGGAGCAGGTATAATTGTATTATATTTCAGTTGATATAATTAAATAGATATGTATAACTATATGCGCATGTTTCTCTCCTTTTTTTTTTTCAAAGTGTAGTATTATGTGCAAACAGGGCATATATTCCCACTTGCATATGGAGTTATAGATTCTAAAAATGAGGCATCCTAGACATAATTTTTCGAACAGTTTAAAGAAGCATATGGACAATGTATTGATATGTGTGTGATTTTGGATAAAAATGAAAGCATAATTAATACAGTTATGAGAGTTTATCCCGGTATTCCCCATTATGCTTGTATATTTCATTTGTAGAGTAATGTTAAGAATAGATATCGAAGATCACATGAAATATTGAGTGAAGTATTTTATACCATGACAAAAGATTATACACGGACTGATTTTGATAAGATAATGAGGACTGTAGAAAAGGTCGATGTAAGGGTTGAGGAGTATTTGCAGTTGGCGGGATATGATAAGTGGGCTAGAATTTATGCTCCAATTCATAGGGGATGATATATGATGTTGAAACTTGCAGAGGAGGTGCTGGCACATAAATTATCGATTTTTGACTTTCTAGAGGAGGTGCAATTGATGCTTGGCAAATGAAATTTGAAAAATAAAAAAGAGGCAACATATACATTTACATCTTTGATGGTTAAATTTCAGGATATATGGGTGAAAAATGAAGGTAAGAGTACAAAGATGACAGTAGGTATCTTTCATGATTGTACAATTTTTATTTGATATACATTATAATTAACTGAAATATATATAAATTTTTTAATTTTTTTTTATAGGTGGTATGGTCTAATGCTCACATCCACAATGTTAGTAATAACGGATGAAAATTTAAAGTTTGTTTGGCAAACAAGACATGTAGCTGTGGTCGCTTCCAGATTGAAGAAATACCGTGTGAGCATGCTTGGGGATGTGTTGAAATTTAAACATCTGAAACTAGATTGCTTTTGCTCGGATCTGTATAAACCCAAAACTGTGTTGAAAATATATCAGGTGTCGATAGATTCGTTGCCAAATATAAAAGATTGGGTTATACCGGAACACATACTAGCTGATTTGGTTCTACCTCCTTTATTCAAAAGACTTTCAGGAAGACTGAAGAAGAAGAGTAGATACAAATCATTCTCCGAACTTCTATCATCCAAGGGAAAAAATACATGTCATACGTGGGGGATTGCAGGTCATAACCAGTGATCTTGCAGAAATAAGCCTCGTACTCCTTAGTTTATACCCATTCCGTTTATATTTTATTTTATTTGTTGGCAAATTGGAGTTTTTGATGTTTAAACAAACTTTTTGCATTTGTTTTAAATAAAAAAATTATCACCTAGATATTTATTCAATGTTATCGTTTTAATATATATGTATGCTAGCTGTAGTGTATGCCTGTTTATATATATCAAGTCTTTATATAGTTGCAATAGATGTATCTCTATGTGTATAATTGGATTCGTTATTTTGGTGTTCTATTGAATTTTATGTGTATATGGGTGATGTTTTGTAAATGTGTACAAATATATTTAATTACAATTAATGTATATAGACGTGTACAATAAACACCAGAAAAAAATAATTGAGGCTGTACATATTTCTGATTCTTATTAAGATCCAATAACTTAGTAAAATATATATGTGTATATGTATAATTTTTGTTTGTTGAGTTTGGTGTTATCTAGAGTGGACGTGTATATTTCGCACATGATCATATAGTTTATAGTTTATACAATATCTCCAAAAGTATAAAACTTTAAATATATTTGTATATATATTACAATGATTGTATATGTCTATATATTAGTACATATATGGGTGTTCCATTTTCAGATTTTCTGTGTATATATATTGGTTTTGTATATGATATATAATAAATAACAATAAGGAAAATAACTTAGTAAATATATATGTAAGTATATATGTATAACCTGTGTTGTTGAGCTTGATGTCCTCTAAAGTATGTAGACGTGTATATTTCGCACATGATTATATAAGTTTATACAAAATTTTGAGTATAAACTTTGTGTATATATGTGTACTGATTGGATATGTCTATATATTAATACATTTATGAGTGTTTTGTATTATAGATTTCCTGTGTATATATGTTGGTTTTCTATATGTAATGTAATAAATAACAATAAGAAAAATAAGGATAGTTGAAATAGTAGAACATATATATATATACACACACGCAGTTCTTAGTATGACCATGTCTGCATCAATGTTTAATATGTATAAATTAAAAAATATATTGTCCGTCCTTGATAAAGGTTGTCCAAAGTTAAATAAAAATAAGATTATTTGTATCCCACGAAAATAACAATTTCTTGAAAGAAGTCTTAAACAAAAAGCTAGGATGAGATTATTAACCAAAAAAAGAGGACAAAAAAGAAGATCTTGTTGGACAGTTAAATTAAAATGGAATCGCCAACAGTGCTATCATTTGGGTCTCTTGGAGGCTTCACTGGGCTTCGTTATCACTGACTGTGCCTTTATCATTCTTTCGCTTACCATAATCCTACAAAGGAGATGTGTATCGAGAATGCATCAGGTCACAGTCTATGGGAACTTGTGATATTGTGTGGCATTCACTCAAATATTCAGCAAACACTGCCAAGTGTATTCCGCAATCCTTGCAAAACAATTCGATCTAAATAAAAAATGGTGTGTTGTATAAATAGGTCATATTAAGATGAAACAGATGGCGTACAAGAACAACTTACACGCTTTCTTCATTCTACTGCAGTAAGTTGTTGATATGTATTATATCAAATGGGTCATGTTCTATGTTTGAGTTGTACTTTGCTTGCAAGTTTGTGTCAAACACCCTGCTTTTGTAGAACTGTGACGTTGCAGGGTACGTGGGTATAAGCTCAGAAAACTTGTTGACTTCTTTTTGTATATAAGTGTCGTGCGCTGTTGATCTAATTGAGTCGTATACAATGGTTGCATAATCATTGAAGGACACTACTAATAACAACCAGGGGAACTTCTCCTTCAAGCAGACAAGTATAAAGACGTTGTCAACAGTGGACCACGGCACCACAGCTAGTAACATGTACCCATTGATATACGACGCGATTGTCTTTTCTGAACTTGCATTGCATGCGGTGTTGTCAAGATCAGATTACACTTTCCAAATCCTACATATAATTCCACTGAAGTTAGAGTCAACAGTTGTATATGAAACTCCTGGTGTGTTGGAATACTTGGCCTTTTTCTGCAAGTAATACATGATTACAACTATGCTAAAAAATATATATATATATTTTTAGTATGTGTAATAATTTAATGGCGTTGCATATAATAGGAAATAATTAGTAAAAAGAATAAGTACTGAGTCATCGAGCATCTCTCCTACGCTTGCCAACTTGTAAAATTAATTCTTGTTTGAAATTTGGGCCACACCAAAGTCAAATAACACTAATATTTTAGCCTTGGTTCTCTTGTAGTGTTCACCTATGATATTTCTTGATACTCATGAGAAATATTTTAAAAAATTATTGAAAAAACAGACCACAACTGTATCTAGCGTGACACTTACTTTTTTGGTTGTCTGGATAGGAGATCAACTCTGAGCCATCTCTAGAATGCTAGATGGAACGCTACGTCGTGGTTTTGGAAGATGGATTTAAAGGGATGCTTTTGCTGGAAAATCACTGGACTAGTTGATGAACTACCTGTCCAATGTATAATTTAGCAAAATATTAGATGTGCGTATAGAACTTCATGTTGAGTATATATAAACATTTGTATATGCAGAAATTTGACCTGTTTCAGATCCAAATGAGGTCATGTATGGTGATACGTTGAATGGTCCCGGTTGCCTAATCCGTCGGATTAGTAATGGTGTCATGTCGATCGCTAACGGGAGGTGTAGGCGACGACCATAAGATATATAATTATTCTTCTTTCCATGTTAATTCTCTTCGGGTTAAGACCGGGAAGAAGCTCGTTGAGGATTTCAAACTGAGTTGGGGATATTATTTGTTCCTGGAGCCGATAGATTCAATACCTAACTCGGGATGGACTGTTGTGGTTGAATTAGGTGGCGCGATAACATCATCTTTCTCACTGCCCATGTTGTCCTCCTCTGATGTCTTTTCATAATCTTTGGTAACCTCACGTATTACCCTGTTCAGAATTTCCTGCAGATGTTTGTGTATAAATTTCATGGATGAACACACAAATAAGTGTATATATAAATGTATAATAGTATATAAACATATATATGGTTGTATAGATAAAACAGTATAATAGTATATGTACATATATATGATTGTATATATAAAAGATATGGACATACCTCTGTGTTGTCCATTTTTTCTAAGATGTGACTCACTTCTGCAGATGACTGATTATGGATAACTTGGGGTGGATCTGCCCGATTATCCTTTTTTTGTTTACATATTTTTTTCCAAGTGAAAAATCGATGAGAATGAAGAAAATTACATTTATAAAATATAAAAATATACATACATCTGTATTGGTTGTTTCTAGGGAAGAGCGAGTATCTAGGCTAATTGACTGATTGTCAACAATTACATTGCTTTTGAATCGATTGTCGTTAGTCGATTTTTAAATGTGAATACATAGGTAAATTTATACATTGATTGTTAAAAACAGTAGGCATGAGTCTGAATATATAAAAATATAATGCAGTAATAGACATGCCTGATGGTTTTCAGGTTCTGTTGAAATATGTATAACCCCTCCGTATGCCTGAAGATTGACATTGAACTCTGGCGATTTTTTACGACCACCGTCGTCCAATATCTGAAATTGGGTTTGAAAATCAAATCCACTGAATTTTGTGTGTTTAATATACATGTTATGCAAGAATATCTCTGGATCGTTCGAATCCACATAAAGACATCTGGCTAAACCAAGAATTAAGTCACTCCAAAAATGTGGGGGTCCTGATTGTCCACCATATCCTCCCCCTGCATTTGAATGAACTTGCCAAATGACATATGTATTAATTGTATACATTCAAATTATTTTTGGATATGTATATTTATAATATAATGTGCAAATTATATTTTAATAGCATATATATATGTACATCTAATGAATAAAAATATCTAGATATATATAATATACCTTTTAGTATACATATTGTATTATTATATATGTATATGTAAAATATAATATCTAATGATATATAAAATATACCTTCTATTATATATGTTTTACATGTAGGCTTTCGATATTTTTCTTTTATCTTTGTTTTTTTTTTTTGTAGTAATTTGCTCTT
>JAABOM020014932.1:0-19107 GCA_011800125.2 Solanum clarkiae | reverse complement strand
GGAACATCATGGCTAGAGGAAATGGCATCATCAATCTCAGCAGCAGCTTTACCTTCCATCAACGGATTTTTAGGGTTCTCAGACTTCTTAACAATGCCCTCACAGGATTCGGTCTTGGATTCAGAACTATGTTCTCTGGTTCAGCACTATTGTCCAGCTAATACCTGAGCATGTAATAAATATTATGGTGGTTCAACTCACAATCTTTCAAAGAACATTGTTCTCCTTCTATACATATGTCTTGGAAAACTTGATGATTGCTGTCTTGAAGAAAACAACTAATTCAGATAGTTTGCACTCCATATAATTCAGATTTTACATTGCATCTCTCTTTCTCTGCAATGGATAAAAGAACTGTCATGTTCTAACATAACAACATTTAGTTACAAGAAAGAACTACAAAAGCACAAATAAAAGCTTGAATCATATGGAATGTAACTTTCGAAGCTTTGATCTCTAACCTACTGTGCACTACCACCCTTACAGTCAATAAAAGTTAAGAGGGAAGACTGAGGGTGATAAGCAGTGCCACTTTATACAGAAATGAGCTCATCATATTACGCGAAAGTCACCAACTCTTTTGTGGTATTCAAGACAATTTTACACACAAAGGTTCAAATTTAATTGCTTCCTATGACATCTTTTTCTGAGAAGGACGTGATAATGACAACAATATCTTTCCAGTTTTCTTTAGGAAGCAGGGTCATAGAACATCAGCATATGTTTACAGAAAGATCAAAGTCTTACACCCCTCCAAGAATCCATCTTATAGACCAAAAACGAAAAAGAACAAAAGGTTAAAATCTGACTACAAAGTCCAAATTTATATGATGATTGACGAATGTTTATTTGTTTTAAGGATTATCTTCGATAATACTGCAAATATATCAAGTAAATAAGAAAAACTATGATTAATATGCAGTTTAGGCCATACGAAGTTCAGTAAAGAGATTAGCAGCCAACAAGAAGCAAGGAGTTGATTGAAAGGAGAGCACTAATGAGTTGAAAACAAATTCCATGTTACTTCCTAGATCAGAGGTGACATACCAGGAAGGCTTATGGGATGTCTGCATCACTAGAAAGTGACATACATCTTCAGGATAAAAAAAATAAGGGCTTCACCAATTTGTACATAAATAAAATTCACTAAATTCAAACATTTCCTACCACCAAGAAGTCAAGAATTGAAGTAATAAAGATTACAAAAGAAAAGCATGGAGAAAAAAGTATGATACCAATCAACAAACCAATCATCTAACCAAACCAGTGAAAGTGGAGAACCAACTACTGAGGCAGAATAGATGAGCATGAGGTTTAGATTACAAGGTCTCAACTGTTTCTTATTTTATGCCAGCCATTTAATCAAAGGCATATAATTAGATTGAAAAGCTCAAAATGATCAAAATACTCATGTAGCAGTTGCAGATATATAGTTTCACTTTTATTATATCAACTTCGTTGACCACTGGGCCACACCCTTATGCGATGCACATACGTGTTTGTGGAATTTTCCAGAAATGATTGTTCAACAATCTTATTCACAACTACATCTCCTAATACATAAATACTCGTAACAACAACAAATAAATAATAGAGTCCCAGCTCAACCAACGAGAGAAAACACTACTCCTACTTAAATAATTTAATTACACAATGAAAATGAACATTAGTACTTTTTTAAATCAACAACTGATCGTAACCTGCTTTATTATTGAGTATCCCAACTTTCCCTTAGACATAGAATGTGCCTAAGCTCATTTGCTTCCAAAATTACTCCTCTAAAGAGCATAAAATTGACAATCATGAGACCTAGAAAAGGCAGGTTTTTGGTTTCTGTAAGTTTCTTTTGATAAAATCAGAGAAAGATTAAGACAAAAATTGAGAGAACACTTGCCTGAAATCGCAAGGCTCGAGAATATGAAGAGGGCTTCAAGAACCTTTGTTCGAAAGTAGTTCTGCGAATTAATGAAAGATGAAAATATGTGACCGAAAATCATTTTAAAAAGTCATAGAAAAAGCAAACCCATTGTTTAGATGAAGAGCTCACACCTAAGAATAAAAGTTCACATAAACCAAACGAAGAATAGATACATATAACAAGAAGAAATAAAGAACATGAAGAGAAAAGCTGATGGTGTAAGAAAGACATACCTTGAGAATTGGAAGAGAACAATGGATGTGTGATTGAGAGTGATAGTGAAGATGAAACATACGAGAGTACCGTGAAGGATGGAAGAGTTTGGATGTTTCTAGACATCCCAGTGCTCATTGTAGTCTGTAGAAGATTTTTCCTTTAACCGTGCAAATTTACGATTTTAGCCTTAGTCATAGAAGATTTTTATTGACGCAAACTTACTATTATGTCCTTGGTCGTCCCATGTTGGCTCCTCTATAATAAGTTAAAAATATAGTTATTCATTTATTTTTAAAGTAAAAAGATATATTTCCTCCCTCTATTTTATATGAAATCATTTCCTTTTGTTCTCTCTTTTTTCTAATTGAAAATAATTTAATTTTACAAATTTTATTTTTATTCTCAATAAAATAAATCTTAATTACACAAATATTTTAAAATTATTATGGGCCACAAGTTTCAAAACTCTTTTTTTTTTTTAAGCATCATGTCAAAATTAAACGCTTTCACATAAAATCAGACGAATGGAGTATTATCTATAAATTTGATTTATGTTTAGCCATGTAACAAATTAGAATTTCTTTTATCTATTTATGAGTAATTTACTAAAATATAAAAAAAAATTGTTATTTTTCAAATTCATCAAAATTCTGAAATTTTACTGTCAAGCATATTTTTCAGTCTTCAATTAAAAAATGCAAAACATTTCATGACCAAATGTTCATAAAGGTTTAATAATCCCTCTATATTTTAAGTATAATATTACAAAAAAATTAGTGAAGATTTGATGTTAGCAATTAAGGTGTTATAAGTATATAAATTATTTCAAATAAAATTATATGATTATTCAAATATTGCCTATATGTGATAAAATAGTTTCTCCTATCACATTTTCTTTAAAATTAATTCAACTAACAATATCGTTTAAAAAATATTCATTTCCTCTTTAAAGTATAAATATAATAATTATTAAAATTGAGTTGCATGTTATTCTCTTAGACCATATACGAACAATAAATAAATATATACAATTTGCACATCGCGTGGGTAATAATATTAGTGTTATTAATAGGAAGAAAGTCTAGAATAGGATTGTGCCAAGTGGAAGTCTAGGATCAATACATGTGTTAGTTTAAGAAAAAATTAGTTAAGTTAGGGAATAATTAGTTATTGTTTTGCTTAATTTTTATATTTTTGAAAATATAAATTTTGATATTTATTTTATGTTTTTCAGTTTTCAAAGTAATTTATTTTTTATAATTTTTTAAAATTCAAATTGTGGCAATTTTTAGTCACGGATGATTATCTATTTAATTTAATTATTAAAATATATTTTCTATACATATACTATCAATATATCAACATGATATATTAAATATTGAAAATCCTCGGGATGGATAGAATATCTAGAACAATGAGTCTCCTCCAATATCATTCTTACCAAATCTCCCACCTTAGGCACACAAACCCCGCCATTAATCATCAAAACACCCTTCGAGTCAATAGTAGCTGCTTTTGCTTCGTACCTCAACACCTTATCACGAATCAAGCATAATCTAGCATGATCAAACTTATGAGCACACACTTGATCAAGTAATGAAGACCTAGCCTCCACAAAGGTTAAAATGTTGTGAGGAAGAGAAATATCTAACTGAATCAGCTGTCAAGCAAGTGGTTGAACCTCCAAAGCTAAGAGTCTCTCCTCAGCTCTTAGGAATGACAAACTTCCCATGCTAGAGGCCTTCCGGCTCTAGACATCTGCCACTACATTCATCTCGTCGGGGTGATATAGAATCAAGATGTCATAGTCTTTCAACATCTCCAACCACCTACGTTGCCTCATGTTCAAATTAGGCTGCGAAAATATATATTTGAGACTCCAGTGGTTGGTTGTCATGACCCGAAATTCAGGCATGATGACACTCACCTAACCCACCAAGGCGAGTCAACCTAACACTTACTAATCCAAACATAACAATAATTAGGAAAGATGAATAGACTAGCACAATAGTTAATCATATGAATACCAAACTACAACTATCCCAAGGACTGGTGTCACATGTACAAGCCTCTAAATATAGAATTCTCGAATAAAATACATATCTCAAATATCTAGTTCTCAAATAGAACATAACATAATAATGGATTCCTTGAAGATCTGCTGAAAACATAAGCAACTACCTTAAGAATAATCCAGAAGCTCGATCATGTAATAAGAAAAGTCTGACCAAAGGGATCGGGCTCTCATCTTACAAAATGTAGCAAGGGGTGAGTACCAAACACACGGTACTCAGCAAGTGATAAGGAATTCAACAGCGAAAATCAATTCAAAAATGGAGCTAATATGAGGAAGAAATCGCATGTTAACATCTTCAAAATGTATTAAAAATGCAACAGCAAGATCACGAATTTTACTTTAAACAATGCACCAAAATTAATTTCTGAAGCTCCCACGGTGTTCTCTTCGAAAAAATATACAATTTAGCCTTTTAAATCGCTCAAATCCGATCAAAATTGAGAGAGAAATCGTTGGTTGAAAGAAATCTCTTTGATTCTTGAGTTATTCACTTAGAATCTTTAGAGTTCTTGATGAAGAACCCTACATTCTTGAAAAAGAAGAATTAAGAAATCCTTTCTTGGAATTCTTGAATTCGTCTTCTTGAAACCCTAGGTTATGATTTAAGATTATATTAGAGATTCATGAATAGATAAAGAAATCTAGATTGAATAGCTTGAAATTCATGAAGAATAACTTACCTTGAGGAGGAATCTTGGAAGCTAATCCTAACTTGATGATTTTCTTGATGATACTTGAGCGTTCATGTTTAAGAGCGATGGAGAGGGTTTTTTATTATGAAAACTGAGGTTTTGGGCTTTTTAGGACCTTAAATAAACCCCTAAAGATTTTAGGATAAAAATACCCTCAAATTATAAAGAAAAAACGTCATTAACTCATCCAGTGAGGGTCCGCGTCAAGTCTACGACGCGCTCCGAGCGCGGACCTTCGGAAAGCTTTGCACCTCTTCACTAAAATGGTCATAACTTTCTCTTCCGAACTCTGATTAACGCGAAATCAGATGCGTTAGAAAGCTAATTCGAATATATTCGATTTGATATATTATGGTTACCTAATTGTTATACTTTAGGAGATATGGTCATTTGAAGTTGACCCTTCTATTGACTCATACGAAAACTTAGTTGCTAGAAATTCTTTGGACTTGGCTTGATGTAAAAGATCCCTTATGACTCCAAATCACATCTAATATACTATGAATACTTAGCATATATATACAACCTAAAAGTCATTAGTCCATCTACTTTTTATAAATTCTTACGTTAGAACTCAAATGCTAAGAAAGTTTTTAGCTTAGCTTCGTACTAGAGGTTCGTGTGACCTTAGATCTTCTCCAATTCTATTCCCACATTAAGAATTTGACTTTAACACTTATATTCAATTAAGAATCATTAACTAAAATCCTATATTCTATGGAGAATGGCTCAGTTTTAGCTTAAAAAATTTGGGGTGTTACATTGTTAAGGATCTCACAATGCACTCCATAGAAAGAATGTTGCCACAACATCAATATAAAGACCATTGCAACTAACTCTTAATCATGGGTAGGGTAATTCATCTTATGCACCTTCAACTGCTGAGATACATGTGCTATTACTCTCTCCTTTTGCATCAACACCCCACCCAAAGCTACTTTGTAGGTATCACAATACACCACAAAAGGCATTCCCTCCTCGAACAAAGCAAGAATATAAGTGCCGAGGTCAATAATTCTTTGAGCCTTTAAAAGTTTTCCTTGCACTTCTCTAACCACTAAAATGCCACATCTTTTTGAGTAAGTCTAGTCAATAGGGTTGCAATGGAGGAGAATCCCTGCAAAATGCACCGATAGTACCCCGTTAAGCCAATAAAATTCTGGATCTCTATCACCGATGTCAGCCTGGCCCATTCACGAACTATCGATGCCTTAGCCAGATCTATCATAGTGCCATCATGCTCAAGGAAAGCTACCGACTTGATCTAGAACTCATATTTTGAAAACTTAACATATAATTTTTGTTTTCTCAACCTCTGAAGTACAATCCTCAAATGTCACACACGATCGAAGTCATTTTTGAAGTTATGTCATCAATAAATATAATCTCAAATATATACAAATAAGGTCTTAACACCCGGTTCATTAACTCCATGAAAGCGGTTGGGGCATTAGTTAACCCAAAAGGCATAACGACAAACTCATAATGGCTATAGCGGATCTTGAAGATTGTCTTCGGAATATAAGAGTCCCAAACTCTCAACTAGTGATATCTAGATCTCGAATCAATCTTGGAAAACACTAAAGCACCCCATAACTAGTCGAATAAATCATCAATATAAGGCAAATGATACTTCTTTTTTATGGTCACTTTGTTCAACTGGCGATAATCAATACACATTTGTATGGTGTCATCCTTCTTTTTCAAGAACAAAATAGGAGCACCCCAAGGGGATACACTCGGACGAATAAACTCCTTTCCAATAAATCCTCCAATTGATCTTTTATCTCCTTCAACTCAGCTGAAGCCATATGGTAGGGGGCAATAGAAATAGGCTTAGTGCCCGACTCCATATCGATAGCGAAATCGATATCACAATCTGGAGGAACACCTGGCAAATCTTTTGAAAATGCATCCATAAAACTCTCTCACAACTCTAGTGATCTCCAGTAATAGTGACTCCTATGAACAAGCTCGAACATGAGCCAAATACGATAAACACCCCTTATCCATCAACCTACAAGCATGCATTTCAGAGATCCACCCGTTGGGATGTGAACTAGATGCGCCAATCCACATTAACTAGGGCAAATCAGGACAAGATAAAGTCACATTCTTTGCATGGCAATAGAGAATGCCATGATAAGGTGATAATCAGTCCATACCCAAATCACATCTAAATTAACCATATTAAGTAATATCATATCAATAATAGTCTCCCTCCCCAAGAAGGTGACCATACAACCCTGATACACCTGATTCACCACTGAAGGCTCACCTACCGGGGTGAAAACGCATATAGAATTGGCAAGGGCTTGCATATAATACCAAGAGCCGTGGCAAAATAAGTTGATACATATTAATAGGTAGAGCCTGTGTCAAATAGAACTGAAGCAGGATGGTGGTAATTTTAGGTCAAAAATTCATATCTTTAGTCATTATTTATCTCATATTTAATATTTTTATTTATCCATTTTGAGCATAAATTTTATGAATTGTGCTAAATTATGTATTTTATTTGTAAGATTAAATTGGCGCTAAAATAAGAGATTTTGAGCTCAAAGGAATTTAAGAAAGAAGAATACAGAAGGAAAATCAAGTAGGTATAATAATAATATATATTATTACATACGTATAAAAGCTTGAAGAATTGCAATTTAATTGCAATATGAAGGAAAGTTGCCATGTGGCAGCTAATGATTGACCATCACTCAATCGTTGAAGGTAGTATAGTGACCTTCACACATGTGAAGAACCAATTTCCTTTCGATTTTGGGTTTCTCAATTTGTTTTGGATTTAATTATTAGAGATAAGTATCAAAAACATACTTGAACTATCCTCTCTTTTTGAGTTTTATACCTAAACTATTGGAAGTGTGAGTTTCTTACCTAAACTATCACTTATTAGTTTGAGAAACACACCTCTATCTTTTATTCCACTCTCACAATGATGTGTGTACTACACTCTCTCTTTTATCTTTTAAAAAATGTCACACCATGATGTGCTGTCAAAATACAGCACATTTGGTGCCTAAAACAAGGGATTTTGTGAGTTCTTAAAGCAACTTTTTAGTATTTTGATGTGTTTTTTTGTTGATGCAGAAAAGTTAGATTGGTATGATTTTGAAGAAACATTGCAGATTTTGATGAAACATAGGCCTTACGAGCCCACCTATGAGTCATAGCTAACCCTATGAGTGTTAGGATGGTGTCATAGCAAGAATCAGAGACTAAAATTAAGAAATCTGCTAAGTGGAGGCCACCCCAACGAGGTCATCATACGAGTCGTAAGTCACACTACAATTCGTATAGGTGGACTCGTAGCAAGAATCAGAGAGCCAAGATGTTGGACCAAAAACTAAAGACCAAGACTGCGAGACCAATATACGAGTCGTAGCTCAAGCAACGACTCGTACCTATGGGTCATACCAATTTAGCCCAAGATGCCAAGAACCTGATACGAGACCCTGATTACGACTCGTAGGTTATCATACGAGTCGTACCTACGTAACTTATCAGCTGGCAGCTATCTTTTCTGTGTAAATTCTAGAATTGTTGTGTAAATACTATATATAATTTAAGTTAGGTTTTTAGCGAGGAGTTCGACTAGTAGACTATTCAGTATCACATTTTGAAGCTTTTCTTCGTTTTCTAGAGTAGTTTATTGTTCTCTCTTAGAAAACCTATTTTGGGGATTGCAGACCTTGCTTTGTACTCATTATTGATCAATCAAGCTTGTGGGTTTGCAATTTGTGGTGCCTATTTTCTTCATTGGTATTGGTAAAGCACTCAACTATGTCTATTATTTTTATTCTTATGTGATTTGCCTTAGCCATGAGTAGCTAAGCACCCACAACTTGGCGTTGTGGGAACCATGGGTAGTTGACGTTGAGATGACTTAGGTTTCTTGCATTTTTATGATTGGAGTTTTGCATGTATTATCTATTTCCCTTCATTATTATTGTCGCTTGGTGGTGGCCAATACCAAACCCCACCTACTATCATGATCTCAACCAAGGTAGTGACGAATAAGAAAAAGGAAGTAGATGATAGAATTCGATTGATATGTTCTCGTCTAATCAACCGAGCCTGACCAAGGGGAGGTTGACTGGGACAATAGGTAATGGTTAGTAGGCAAGCCATGGTTGCCGATCAAGCGCCATAGTTAAAATTCGACCTTCACCTTCACAAGAGGGATGGAAGAACCTAAGCTACCATCCCACATGCAAATTACCAATTGTAGTTATGTTATCTAGGGTAATCAAGTCAAAGAACCATGGAGAACACAATTCCCAAGTTGCCCCCAAAATTGAGTGTTTCCTTGCGTCTTAGTTAGTGGTAGTTTTATTTTGTTTTTGAAATACAAACCCCCCCCCCCCCACATTTAGAGATTGTAGTCATAAATACTAGAAATGATTAGTGGTGAAGTCTTGTAATCAAGCCCTGTATTCCTTGTGGATTTGATCGTAACTTTGGTTAGGTTAATTGCTAACAACAATTGCTTTCTTATTGGAGCATGAACATTAGTCAGAAATTATGGCGCCGCTGCCGGGGAATACGACTAGGTTTTGATTTGATTTCACTATTAGTTAGTTTTAGTGTTGATTTCTAGAGTCTTTTGTACTTTACTTTTGTTTTTGTTTTTGTTGTTTGATTTTACTTGCAGGGTATACTAGGTGGTATTCCCAACACAAGGAGCTAAGGCAATCCCTTAGCTCCACTCAATTTGGAGATCCATCGACTACCAAAAAGAATGGCTCAAGTGAATGAAAATATCAAGGTTGAAAAAGATATGCATGCGAATGAGAATATGGGAAGAGAAGAGAATCTACAACAGAGGGGTAACAGGCCCAGCTCAGGGACTTCAATGAAAATGCTTATGGATGGAATCAATACCGACTGAATCCTATGGGTATGGATGTTATCGGTGTTACAGTACTACCTTCTTTACCGGCAGATACTAAGTTCACGATATTGAGTGGATTTCTCCAAATGCTCCAAAATCACGGACTATTCACAGGGATACCTTCGGAGGATCCCCACTGTCATCTTCAAAATGTGATGTTTGTTTGCAAGAGTGTCATAGGGACACAAAACCTTTCTCTTGATGCTGTGAGTTTAAGAGCGTTTTCACTATCATTGACTGGCAATGCAGCTGTATAGCTGTCCGAGCTTCCTCTTGGTACTACCATAAGTTGGGATGAACTTTAG
The DNA here is from genome assembly GCA_011800125.2 of Solanum clarkiae. Lineage (NCBI taxonomy): Eukaryota > Viridiplantae > Streptophyta > Magnoliopsida > Solanales > Solanaceae > Solanum > Solanum clarkiae. The sequence goes on along the minus strand of JAABOM020014932.1, from coordinate 8,993 downwards.
AGAGTATTCCTTGAAAGATATTTCCCAAGATCTAAGAAGTTGAAGCTCATAGACCAAATCAACAACTTTGAGCAATTGCCTGGTGATTCTATTAGCACAACATAGGAGAGGTTTACTAAATATTTGAGGATGGTCCCTGATCACAAGATTGTTTTATGATGCCTTGGTTGAAATTTTCTATCAGGCACTTGATGAGAATATTCAAGCTTGCGCCGACACGATTATGGGAGACATGTTCCTAGACCAACCTTTTACATTGATAGCCGCAAGAATGGAGCAAGTTATCAAAACAAATAGAGCATGGGGACAACGAGAGCGAGGTGTGATGAAATCCTCTTGTGCGGTTAACACCAACAATGAGCAAGCAAAGGTAAATGAAGAGATCATGAAGCAACTTGCTTAGCTTCGTCCAAGTATGGACTTGGTTTTAAAGCAAAATCAGGCAAGTGCAGGCAGTCACTCACCAACCTCCGAAGGTCCCTACTTATGATGATCCATTCTTTGATGAGGATTCATGTTTTGTAAGCAACCAAGCAGTGGGTTTCTGGAATAACCCCCAAGGGTCATATTCGGATTATTGGAGGCAAGGTTCCGGAAATCAAGGTCGGAACTTCACCAGTGATGGGATATACAGAGATAGCCGGGGTGGATACTATGAGAGAGAGAGAGTGCCAGACATAGAATGGGGGAGAAGAGAGGGCTACATGAATGGTCTGTATATGCCACCACACAATCGTGATGCCGGATCAAGCAACTTAAGGATTGAAGAAATGTTGGAAAAATTGTTGAAGCGAGCAGACCATCAAGATGAGACTTTATAGGGAATGAAAACAGACATTTCAAGTATTAACCAGAAAATCGAGTCTCACTTTGTGGTAATCAAACAACTAGAACAATAATTTGGACTAGTTTCTTCATAATTGAATCAGCGCCAAAAGGGTACCCTACCAAGCAATACAGTTGAAAATCCAAAGAATGAAGGGCATTGCATGGCAGTGATGACTGGGAGTGGCAAGAACACTGTAGATCCCCCTATGCGGGTAATTGTGGATGAAGTTGATGATAAGGATCTTCGTGGTGAAGTCTTAGTTGAGGGAAAAGATCCGAAGGTTGTTGGAATGCAACAACAAGGGATAAGGGAGGATGGGAAATTGAAATCAATTCCCAAACCTCCTACTCCTTTCCCTCAAAGGCTTAAAAGAAAGGAAGAGGAGGGTAAATTCAAACACTTCCTCTCAATGTTGAAGCAACTCTCCATCAACATTCCCCTTCTAGAAGCTTTGGAGAAAATGCCTGGGTATACCAAATATATGAAGGATTTGGTCACCAAGAAACACACTTTGAGCCAAGAGTTCTTACAAGAACTCCAATAATATAGTGCGATTATGACCAAATGCGTTGCTCAAAAGCGAAAGGACCCCGGGGCATTCAAAATTCCCTGTACCATTGGTGATGTTGAGTTTGCAAGAGCATTGCGTGACTTAGAAGTGAGCATCAATCTAATGCCTCTTGCGGTATTCAAAAAGCTTGGCCTTGGTACTCCTACCCCTATAAGAATGAGGTTACTTATGGTGGATCGAACCATTAAAAAATGGAGGGAATCCTTTTGGATGTGCTTGTTAAAGTGGATAAATTCATTTTTCCAACAAAATTTATGATCCTTGACTGCGAAGTTGATTTTGAGGTGCCCATCATTTTGGGGAGACCATTTCTGGCCACTAGGAGAGCCTAGTGGATATGCAGTTTAGGGTTAATGATACAGAGGTCATGTTCGATATTCGCCAATCCATGAAGCACCTAGATGAGTGCAAGAGTGAGGTGTAGACCATCAGTGATAGTTGATGAAGGACGGTGATAAAGTCGAGTCACGACGTTAAATAAGGCGCTTCTTAGGAGACAACCCAAGCATTTTTGATAATTGTTGGCTTGTTGAGATTCTTAGGTAGAAGGTGTGAGTTTGTTTTGTGATTGAAAGACATTGGTGCAGTTTTAATATTTTGGGAACTGTTGTGTTTTGAGATTTAGTTTGCAGGTGAGAATTGAAGTACAAAAGACATGAAAAAATGGCACTCGGAGCAGCCTCTACAATCAGGCCTACAAGTCCTAGTCCTTACTACGACTCATAGTCATGCCTCGTAGAGAGAATCAGTGAGTATCAGAAGTTGGCACATATACTATAAGCCAAACCTTATGATTCGTAGGGTCCTCTACGAGTCGTAAGTAGGGTTTATAGTGCCGAGGTATGATTCCTAAATTTTATTAGTGTTGGTTCTACTACAATACCAGGACCTACGAGTAGTATGATAGCGTATGACTCGTAGTCAGGTTCTCGTAGCCCCGACCTGCAGATTCTTTAAAATTTGACCTGGTCTGCTTATATAAAGGGTCAAAATAGCATTTGACCCCTATTGTCGACCATAAACCCTAAAACGAGATGAAAAACCCCTCTCCATCACCCACGTCATTTTTCTAATCAAAATTTCGGCTATCTACATCATTTTCGAGAGAATATTCTAGCGAAGGCACTATTTCTAGGGTTTCGGCGTGATTTCCGATTTTTTTCACTTTGGTTTACTTCTCCAATCGATCAGTAAGCTCCATGGTTAAATTTTGAAATCTTTTGTGGTGAATTTGTTCCCTATATAAGTATTTGCTTTGTTTAATTATGTTAAATCATGCCACATATTGATTATTGAACTAGACTTATACTCTAGGGCTTTTAGGCTTTAATAGTGTGTTGTGAACCTAATTGTGTTGAAATTCTTGGATGGGTGATGATTAATGCAAAATTCATGATTCACGGGATGTATTGTGTGATTTTTACCCATGCATGGTTTGAATGGATGTCGGAGTTGAAATTTAGGAGATATGGGTGTGATGCCTATACTTTAACTTATGGGGTATAATTAAATTGATATGTATGGGAATTGCATCCCTTGGAATGTTTTATGGTTTTCAAGTAAGAGTTGAGAAAATACATTTTTTTGGGTGTGCTTGACATAGCATGGAATTAGTTTTGACTCTTAGGGATGAGGGTTATTTTGAATTTCTGATGATTAGTATGGAATTGCTTTTTTTCCATGAATTCTACATTGCTCTTATGTCCCAACTTGGTTTAAACTTTATATTTGATTTGTGCTTGTTGTGGGAAAATTTTAGGCACCACTAATGCCTTCTGTTTCCTGCTACGAGGCACTCCTACGACTCGCAGGTTCCTCTACAAGTAGTAAAGGTCCCTTGTAGCAAGCATCAGTCATATGTGGTTCCTTCAAATTTCTCATACGAGTCATATACGACTCTTAGTGCCTACTACGACTCGCAATGAGGGTCTCGTAAGCTTACCTGAATTTTAAAAACTATTTCTGAACATGGTTACAAGCCCAGACTACGACACGTAGCCACCTTACGAGTCATAACTGTGTCTCGTATCAAAGATCAGAAAGCATTTTTGAAGGCATACTGGTTCTATGAGGGTAGAGTACGACTCGTAGGTCTCCCTACGAGTCGTAACTGCACTCATATCTGCAAACCTGCAATTGTATCAGTGAATATTTATTTTTTATTTGCCTTTGTTTTCTTGTTTTTTGTTATGTGTTTTAATTGATCAAACATCTTGCACTTACATGTTGCTTTGTAGTTTGCTTGCAGATAAAATGCCTCCGAAAGACAAACGAGCTATTCAAGCTCTCCAACGGAGGTTGATAGATGAATCCTTCGAGACTGAACAATCCGAGGGCTTTGTGGAAGTCCACAGAATCATGGTAGACCCTGAGACCAATAGACCCCAGACTCAGACACTTGAAGCCAGACGCCCATGGAAGTTAGTAGTTCCTCCTAGTCTGAAGAGGAGGAACAATAGGGCAACTGGGATGGGTCAGATAGCAACTTGGCACAGATGACCCCCTCACACTCAGGTTCAAAGCTTGAGTCAGAGAGCACTTCTCAGCAAGAGGATGTCCAGCCCCAACCCCTAGCAGACCGCAGATGGTACATTCCTGGGATGAAAGAAATATACGACCAAGGGTTGGAGCCTAAGGGGCAAGGCAAGCCTGTCTGCCAATTTCATGAGGAGTCTCAGTTGAATGCTTCAGGCTTAGAAAGAGCACCCGGATTAGATGCTAGGTTGGATAAGCATGGACTACGGTGGACCACACAATAGCTGAGCAAATATGCCCCTTACATAGTCCATGAGCTTTATGCGACATATCTTGCTACACTCCGATGGGGGCTGCTAAAGAATTTGAAGCCAATAGAGGAGCCGAGGCTGCGGGTGGTGACAGTCCAGGGGAGAAAAGTTGATATCTCAGAGGAGACAATCTGACGAGTGCAGTTTTGGACCATTTATAGCGTTCCTCAGTCTACCGTGGAGTACGATAGCCGTATTGATAAAATAATAAGAGCGGTGACTGGAAAGGTCGTTGGGGCTAGGTCAGAGTTACTACGGTGGATAGCCAGTCAAATCTACGAGGAGGGTGTTGAGACGACATGGGTCACAAACCACGCAGACATATAGTTAAAGCACACCTCTCATTCTGGGCCAAGTTTTAGTGGTCCATTATCTGTTGGCGTATTAGGCCAACCTTCATGGATAATGTGATCACCTTCGAGAGAGTCATACTGTTGGCCAGCATTCTAGCTGGCTATGCTATAGATTGGGCCTGGATCATTTTGGAGCAGATTCACGAGGCTGCAGTTAGGACAAACACCTCAATACCATTTCCAGTTCTGATCCATCGACTATGCAGTGTAGCAAGTGTTCCTATTGATCCTCACCGGGAACCTCATGTAGAGGCCACACGCACTATAGATCCCAACCTGATAAAGGATGATGAGAATCTGGTGGCCTTACCTCGAGCAGCTTCTCGAGTTATCCCAGAGCCATTCTCGGTAGAGCCTCAGATTCCAGGTTCACCTCTAGCTACTACCAGCACTACTTTGACTACCAAAGAGCCTACACCAGTGGTCGAGATTGAGTCTACACCATCCTCCAATGCGCTAGCACTAGCAGCATCTACTTTACAGGTTCACCCTCTTTTCTCTGCTGTTGCTTTTCAGGCTATATTATGCAGGGTGGCTGTAGCAGAAGGCAGGCTACGGGAGTTGTCAACATGGGTCCGGCCATTGATTGATCAGACTATTCGGGACTCCGAGGAGGGAATGAGGGAATTTGCCCCAAATTTAGTTGATGAGAGAGTCTGAGCGGTGGATTCCCGGGTCAATGCATTTGAGGCTAGAGTCCACAAGAGGCTTAAGGGAGCTAGGCCCACCGACGCGAATGCAGTTACTGAGGAGTTGGCCAAGTGTAAGGCCGACTTGTTACAAATGTTGGCAGCCCCTGTTCCAGCCCCAAAGGTAGCACTAGTAGATAATGAGGCGTTTGATTGGCTCACCGACCATCCAGACATGCGTGGGAAGAGGCCCCTTGATCAGAGTGATAAACTAGAGCCGACCCCGAAGAAGCCGAGACAGGAGGAGTAGCCCATACTTAAGGAGGTGGTACTGGAATCGCTTTTATTAATGGCTATTCAAAGAGAGCGAGTACAACACACCTCACCTGGAGAGGGTATTTCCGATACGGCTACAGAGGAGAGGCAGCCCTAGGACCCCGCAGATCAGCCCGGAACCGGTGCTTGATACACCATGCTGTTTGACTTCTTTTGACCCCATTTCTCATTTTGTTATGTTGGATACTTTATGCTCTTTTCAGACAATCTTTTTTTTTATGTTGGTTTTTGGTTGTGTTTAAATATTCTTATATTGGATGTTATTTTTACTTATATTTTAGACGTTAATTATTGGTTTTTAATGGATGTATGTATATATTTTTATGTTATTGTGTTTTGTTTTTGTTCTTATCTTAACTTTGAGGAAAAAGTATCATATTTTGGTGGGGTGTGGGAAGTTATGGATTAAGGTGAAGTTTGAGTAGCCTCAACTCCATAACTTCCCCTATTTTTGATCCCAATGTTTTCTTGTCGTGCTTCTTTTTCCTTGTGGATGTTTACTTTTCTGTTGAACCGGCATGTTTAGGTAGTATAAACAATGGGTAGATTCATAGTAGTATTTTCTATTGGCATATACATAATTTTTAGATGTGTTTTTAATGTTTTGATGAAAAATTAGGTACCCTCAAAATTTTTGAGGTTCTGATTATTGATGCATTCATACATTTTTTGAGTATCTGGCAATGTTTGTTCTGATATTGTGAAGGTAAGGTGACACTGAAAGCATGACCTGTGAGTCTATACTTGATTGTGGATGCAATTGCCATATGTGCTGTGAGCTTATTTTGCTGCATTCATGCAACTTCTATGAACCCAGAATTTGCCTTGTTACTTTAAAGTTGGTTTGGTGATGTGGTGGATATAGAAAGGACCTTAGGTCTTTGTTCTTTGACTAAAACCACTTTTAGCCTTAATGACCCTCCAGATGAGTGAGTGAATCCCTTGTTCCAAACTTTTGAGCTTATCATGTATTCATTCCTTCTTGATACCTTGCTAGCTTAACCTTATTTGATGAAATGCCTTGATATTAGCCCTAGTCTATCCTTGAACATGTGAATCTTGATTAAGGCCAAAGGCCTAAGTTGAGGGTGGCTATAGTTAGTGGCTCTGGTTTGAGGCATAAATATTGTGTACTTCACCTGAGGCTAAAAGCCTAAGTTGAGGGTGTCTCTTATTGTGGTAAAGTAATAATAATAAGGTGGTTTGCTGGGAAATCAAGAAAGAAATGAAAAAGCATGAATCAAGTTTAGAAAAAGAAAAGAAAAGTGCCTTGAGTTGAGAAAAAAATAGCAAAAACGAGTCTAAAATCGAGGTACAGTTGAAAAAGAGAAAGAAAACACTCGAAAAAAGTTCAAAACAGGATAATGAGGGTGGAGTGATTAAAAATGGATTGGATTATGAAAGCAAAAAGTGTTGGTAAACATGGTTCAATGATAGCTTTTAGTCACTACTTGCCCAAAATACTATACCAAAGCACCTTGAACCTATGTTATAAGCCTATAAGTCCTAAAGTGATCCATCTGCACTTTATCACCAAGCCAGAAGATGAATATAGAGGTAAGCCTATGGTGTTAGTCAGTATACATTGAATTTCAATTGTGAGAGTGAGAATGCTTCCTCAGTCCTTGAATTTCAAATGCTTTTGAGTGAGTGTGAGGGACTTCTTTCTAGTGAGGGCATTTGCACTACTTGAGTAGTATATGACTATACCAGCGATTGTGGAAGGTTGATGCTCCTTAGCTTGTCATAGTTGGATTGTCAGGTCTCTCATTATATTCTTGTTTGCTTAATAACTCTGCAATCTTGTTTTGAAAATAGTAGTTGGGTACCCAAATCAAAGGAGTTATTATATATGTCATTAGTATAGCTACTATGTATTTCTCTTTGTCTGCATAAATTGAGTCATCGTTTGAGGACAAGAAACAATTCTAAGTTGAGGGTGTTGATGTGTTATCAAAATACAACACATTTGGTGCCTGGAACAGGAGATTTTCTGAGTTCTTAAATCGACTTTTTAGTGTTTTGATGTGTTTTTGTGTTAATTTTTGCAGAAAAGTTAGGTTGACATAATTTTGAAGAAAAGTTGTAGATTTTGCTGAAGCATAGGCCTTAAGAGCCGACTTATGAGTCATAGCTCTCCCTACGAGTCGTAGGGTAGTGTCATAGTAAGAATCAGAGACCAAATTTAGAAATCTGCTAAGTGGAGGTCACCCCTATGAGGCCATCATATGAGTCATAAGTCACACTATGACTCGCATAGGTGGACTCATAGAAAGAATTAGAGAGCCAAGATGTTGGACCAAAAACTAAAGACCAAGACTACAAGGACAACATACGAGTCGTAGTTTAAGTAACGACTCGCACCTATAAATCGTACTAGTTTAGCCCAAGATGCCAAGAACCTGATACGAGACCCTGACTACTACTCGTAGGTCATCCTATGAGTCGTACCTGCGTAACTTATCAGCTGCCAGCTGTCTTTTCTGTGTAAATTCTAGGATTGTTTTGTAATATTATATATAGTTTAAGTTATGTTTTTGGCAAGGAGTTCGACCAATAGACTATTAAGAATCACATTTTGAAGCTTTTCTTAGTTTTTTTTAGAGCAGTTTATTATTCTCTCTTGGAAAACCCATTTTTGGATTGCAAATCTTACCTTGTACGCATTGTTGATCAGTCAAGCTTGTGGGTTTGCAATTTGTGGTGCCTATTTTCTCATTGGTATTGGAAAAGCTCTCAACTATGTCTATTATTTGCATTCTTGTGTGTTTTGCCTTAGCCATGAGTAGCTAAGCACCCACAACTTGGGGTTGTGGGAACCATGGGTAGTTGACATTGAGATGACCTAGGTTTCTTGCATTTCTATGGTTGGGGTTTTGCATGTATTATCTATTTCCCTTCATTATTATTGTTGTTTGGTGGTGGCCAATACCAAACCCCGCCTACTATCACGATCCTGACGAAGGTAGTGACGAATAGGAAAAGGGAAGTAGATTACAGAATTCGATTGATGTGTTCTCATCTAATTAACTGAGCCTGACCAAGGGGAGGTTGACTGAGACAATAGGTAACAGTTAGTTGGCACGCCATGGTGAAATTCGACCTTCACCTTCATAAGAGGGCTGGAAGAACCTAAGTTACCGTCCTTCATGCAAATCACCAATTGTGGTTATGTTATCTAGGGTAATCAAGTCGACGAACCATGGGGAACACAATTCCTAAGTTGTCCTTAAAATTGAGTGTTTCCTCACGTTTTAGTTAGTGGTAGTTTTATTTTGTTTTTGAAATGCAACCCCTCCCCCCCCCCTTTGGAGATTGTAGTAAAAAATACTAGAAATGATTAGTGGTGAAGTCTTGTAATCAAGCCCTGTATTCCATGTGGATTCAATCCTAACCTTGGTTAGGTTAATTGCTGACAACGACCGCTTTTTTATTGGAGCGTGAACATCAGTTGCACCACACTCTACATGGACAGAATATTTCACCTTG
>JAABOM020014912.1:0-19107 GCA_011800125.2 Solanum clarkiae | reverse complement strand
ATAATAATAATAATAATAATAATAATAATAATAATAATAATAATAATAATAATAATAATAATAATAATAACAATAATGTACATAACCAAGAGAAATTCCTACATAGCAAGTCACAACTATAGCGTATAAGTCCAACTTCTGAATACAATAGACAACCTTCAAACAGAAGGAGACTGCAGAATGTCCAGTGTTGTTGATGCTCACAAAAGGCTCCTAATTCGTTCAAAAGCCACTAACTCAGTGATTGTGGCTAGTACCTGGACCCACACAATAGGAAGACATAGAAATGTAGGGGTGAGTATGATAACAGGAACCTAGTATCCATCATCAACTGACTAAGTGAAATACAGTAACTATAATATGCAAAAATATAGAAACTATATTAAAGCTAGAGATTTGATCCCAGGTCAAGGAATTAGCATATCTAGAGAATCACCTAACCTCCAACTAGATACCTACATAGTGTGCAAGGATACTAATTGACGAACCCAAAGATCTAGTATCAACTATGCTTAAGGCTTTCGGAGACCCAACTGTGTAAAGGTAGAGGAACTAACAATGTGGGAATCTAGTTAATAGTAAGTGTATCAGTAACATCCCTGTATCCTAATGGCCAGGAACTAGTTACATATGACAACCTATTTGACATAACACAATGGAACCCAACTCCCAGTATCATATAGCCAAGGTGTTGGAATGTACATAGGTGTAAGGCCCTAATGTCTATGTATGTACGCCTCCTGAGCCCCTGTAATCCCAGAAGGTGTTAGAATATGACCACATGTGTGAGAGTATTAAACATTACAAACAAGGTGGCGGGAAGAGATTCTATCAATATGGTCAGTTTACTGGATACTCACCTCGAGGCAGTGAGTTTCAGGGACTACCATCTCAGTGGCAGGAGTGCAGAAATTGTTATGGTGGAGGTGAGGTAGGGAATTTGGCTAGACATTGTCCATATTATGCACCTCCTACTCGGTTATCTCATAGGAAGGAGACCAGGGCTTGTTATCATTGTGATATTGGACACTTGGCTCACAATTGTCCTTATCATGTACCTCCTCCTCATAATTCAGGTTCTCAACTAGCTTGTCCAATTCCAGTACCGGCACCAGGGGACATACCTCAAGGTATGCGAGGTAGTGCTAGAGTAGGCCGTGGCATGTAGAGATGTGGTGGCCATAGAGTTCTACAGGTTAGTAGTGGTCGTAGAGATTTTATGCTATTCTAGATAGAGCCAAGGCAGAGATTTCTGATGCAGTTATCACAAGTATGGTTTTGATGTGCTAGCATTCAACTTAAGATTTATTTGATCCAGACTCTACTTATTCTTATGTGTCAGCTTATTTTGCTTTAGATATTTATATTATCTATGAATTGCTTGGTGAGCCTTTCAATGTTTCGACTAGGATAGATGCATCTTTAGTGGTGAATTGAGTATATCAAGGTTGTGTTATGACTTTTATGAGGAGAGATACTGTTTCTGATATGATATTATTGGATATAGTTGATTTTGATGTAATATTAGGCATGGATTGGTCATCGCCTTATCATAGTATTCTTGACTGTCATGCGAAGACAACACCTTATCTTGCTCCGATTTGCCTTAGTTAATGTGGACTGGATCACCTAGTTAGTATCCTAAGGGTGTTATTTCTTATAGGCATGCTTGCCAATTGATGACAAAGGGGTGTTTGGCACATTTAGCGCAATGCGCTATTTCTCAAGAGTCCCCATCGTTGGAGACTACCACGGTTTCTAGAGAGTTTATGGATTTATTTCCAACTGATTTTCCTAATGTCCCTGTGGATCATGATATTGACTTTGCTATTGATGTAGATCCAGGCAGTAAGCCTATATCTGTTGCTACTTATTGGATAACCTAGACTGAATAGAAGGAACAATTGGAAGATCTGTTGAAAGAAGGACTTTATTCATCCTATTATATCTCCCTGGGGTGCTCCTATATTATTCGTGAAGAAGAAGGATGCACAAGCTTATATGTATTGACTATTATCAGTTTAACAAAGTGACCATCAAGAACAAGTATTCCTTGCATCGTATTGGTGTTCTTCAAGTCTAACTTGAGGTCTTATTACCATCATTTAAGAGTTTAGGAGTCTAATATCTCGAAGACAGCTATGGGCATTATGAGGTCGTGATTATATCATTCGGGTTGACTAAATGTCCCTACTACTTTTATGGAGTTGTTGAACAAAGTGTTCAGTCCCTATTTAGAAATCTTTGTGATTGTATTTATAGATGATGTCTTGGTTTATTCCAAGAGTGAGGTAGATCATGTTTAGCACTTGAGAACTATACTCCAGAGATTTAGGGAAGATAAGTTATATGCTAAGTTCTCAAAGTGCGAGTTTTGGCTTGAGTCTATTACATTTCTTGGTCATGTTGTGTCAAAAGAGGGTATTATGGTCGATTTGACCAGGGAAGTAGCTATTGTGGGGGGGCTAGGGCTACTTCAATTGCCATGATTTGAAGTTTCCTTGGTTTAGAGGGGTATTATTGGCATTTGTTCGGGGGTTTTCATCTACAGTAGACCTATTTACCAAATTGACTCAAAAGGCTATGACACTTCAATGGTCAAATGATTGTAAAGCGAGCTTCCAAAAGATCAAGGATTTGTTGACTTCGATACCTATTCTCGCTTCACCCGAGGAGGGAGTTACACTTGTAGTAAATTCTGATGGTTTAGGTATGGTTTTGGGTGGCATATTGATGCAGAAGAGAAGGTGATAGCCTATGCTTTTAGATAGTTGAAGGTGTATGAGAAGAACTACCGTACCCATGACTTGAAGTTAGTTATGTTTGTATTTGTGTTGAAGTTGTGATAACATTAACTTTATGGGGTGCACTGTGAGTTCTTATTGATCACTGGAGTCTCAAATACATCTTTACTCAGCCTAATCTAAACATGACACAAAGTAGGTGGTTGGAGTTGTTTAAAGACTATGATATCTCTATTCTATATCACCCGTTGGAAGGCCAATGTGGTGGCAGATGGTTTAAGCTAGAAGGCTACTATTTTCGGGAGTTTAGCATTCTTGAGGGCTGAGGAGAGGCCCTTAGCTCTAGAGGTTCAGTCACTTGCTAGGCAGATGGTCCATTTGGACATTTCTTCTCCTCAGTGTATGTTGGCCTTTGTTGAGGCTAGATCTTTCTAACTTGATCAATTATGCACTCACTAGTTTGAGGACCTTATATTATGTATGATTCGTGACAAAGTGTTGAGAGGTGAAGCCAAGGTGGCTATTATTGATTTTGATGGTGTTATGAGGGTTAATGATAGAGTTTGTATCCCTAAAGTTACAAACTGGTTAAAATTGATATTAGAGGAAGCCCATTGTTCTAGATATTCCATTCATCCAGGTGTGTCTAAGATTTATCATGATCTTAATCAACACTATTAGTTGTTTGGCACGAGAAGAGACATTGTTGATTTTCTAGGCAAGTATTTGAATTGCCAATAGGTGAAGTATGAGCATCAAAAGCCTGGTGGATCGATGCAAAAGATGCCCATTCCTAAGTAGAAGTGGGAGAGAGTAACCACGAATTTGTTATAGGTTTTCCAATGGCCTTGGGCAACTTTGATTCAGTTTGGGTGGTCTTTGATTGTTTTACAAAATCAGCACACGTATTACTAGTGAAGACTAGCTATAGTGTGGAGCAATTGGCTAGGTTATACATTCGAGACATTGTTAGATTGCTTGGTGTACCAATGTCTATAGTATCAGATAGATGGTTTGTGTTTACTTCTCACTTTTGGCGGGCTCTATAGTGTGGTTTGGGTACTAGAGTGGATTAGAGTTCAACTTTTCACCATCAGACTGATGGTCAGTCAACATGCACCATTCAGGTGTTGGAGGACATGCCTAGGTCTTGTGTTATTGATTTTAGGGCACGATGTTACCATTTACTTACCATTGGTGGAGTTTGCATATAACAAGAGTTAACATTCCAGCATCCAAATAGAACTATTTGACTCTGGTTCAGCTAAGGTTTTGATTGTAATTTGCTTTAGGATGCCATGGACCGGGTTTGATTAATTCAAAGTAGACCTTTGATTGCCCAGAGTCACCAAAAGAGTTATGTTGACAAGGGTTAGGCCTTTAGAGTTTCTGTTAGTGACAGTGTTTGGCTAAAAGTGTCACCCATGAAGGGTGCTATGAGATTTGGGAAGAGAGGCAAGCTTAGTCCTAGAATCATTGGCCCATTTGAGATTTTGAGGAGAGTTGGTGAAGTAGCCTATGAGTTGGCTGTACCACCGAGATTATCTTCTGCCTATCCTATTTCCCATGTTTATATGCTACGCCGATACATTCCAGATAAGTCCCATGGGATTTCTTATGAGTCTGTTGAGTTGGGTCAAGATTTATCCTTTGAAGAGGAGCCTATAGCTATATTGGACAAGAAGGTTCGGAGATTGAGATCGAAAGATATATCTTCTATGAAGATTCAATGGCGGCACCATTCTATTGATCAGGCTAGAAAGGAGTTGGAGTCTAACGTGTGGGCCAGATATCCCAGCCTTTTTTAGGCTTCAAGTACTGCTCTTTTTCTTATGTTCGAGGATGAATATTCTTTTTAGTGGTGAATGATGTAATGACTTAAATAAGGATGAACATTCTTTTGACTTGTCAATGATGTAATGACCTAGTTGGTCATTTTTGGCATTTTCCATGAAAATGACTATTTTACACTTTCTTAAGTTGCTTTGGTCCTATTTTGAACTATTCGTATAATTGGAACTGGAATCCAAAGTCTTAAAAGTTGAAAATATAAATTTTGGCATTTTTGAAGGCTTAAGTTATTGAAAAAGTATGTTTTTGAGTCATTCTAATTTTCAGAGGTCGAATCAGGGATCTGTCAATTCCATTAGTTCCACAATGTCAAAACTAAATTACAAGAAGTTGCATAACTAAATTTGGAGTTAAAATAAGGTTTTTGGGCCCAACATTGTGATTTTAGTCATTTTTGAAACCAAAGTTTGACTTTGGTCAATGTTAAGAGTTTGAAAGCTCGGATTGAAATTCTGATAGTTCCAGTGGTTCTAGATGGTGAAACTATCCCTAAAAATGGTCTTATTATAATTGTTGGAGTTGCTGAGTGCAGTTTTGGTACTTTGAGTTGTAAACTAGTATATTTGACTTGCATTGTTAAATGTGTCATGGAGATCTCGGAATCAATTTATGATAATTTTGTTGAGTTTGGATCATTATTTCTAGTATGGATAAATATATGGTTTGTGAAGTTCTAATTTCATATGAGTTTTGAATGCCTATTTCGAGTTTTTGTTAAATTTGTGTATTGCTGGTGGAGCCCCTTTTTACTCTCTGCGGTCATGAAAGTGAACCTGGTTCTTCTCCACATTTGTACTCAGGTTTCGGTGTTCATAGAGGTGGACCTGCTTCTCCATGCAGGTTCATGGAGGTAGACCTGGTTCTCCACTCACCTTCACGGAGTGTATTTATATGCCTGGGCAGTTTAAAACCGTAGAAAACCATTTTTACTCCATTTTTGAACTTTCAAAGCTCTTGGGGAATTTTTAAAGAGGACACTTTGAAGAAATATTTTGGGTGAGTGATTCTAACACTATTTTCATTATTTCTCATAAGTTTTAATCTTGATTTTGTCTTGAATTTCATGATTTTGTATGTCCAAAATTTGGGATTTTTAGACAACGATTTCAAAACTTTAAATGGTGGTTTCTCCTTCGATTTGAATTCGATTTTAGTAGAATGTTCACCCAAGGACTCCATATTTCGTGTAGAACTTGATTTTAAAGTCAATTTCCAGATTCAGAAACTTCAAACTTTAGCCCTAATTTTGACCATTTTGCCTCTAATCCTAAATTATGCTAATATGGGTATCAAAATGCTTCTCTTGATGAGTAGTAACTATTGTTGATAGTTTTTTATCGACTCGGAGGATCGATTTGAGTACTTGAGTTGATTGAAAGCTTGTCCTAGTGTGAATTCTGCAACGTGGTAGGTTCCGCTAACCCTTTGGGGCTGGATTTGAGTTATTCCTGTTTATGTGGTAATTCTAAGATTTAGGTTGATTTGTGAGCCTAAGGATTGATATGATTGATTCTTGATGAAAGTGTGATTCTGATTAAGCCAAAAATTTAGTAAGTGATGATCCTTTTGATAAATTGACATGAAACCTTTGGTTTTGACATATGTTGGATATTAATGTGATAATGTGATACTTTGACACCCTTTGGAGAAACAAACATAGTAAATTGATAGTAATTGCAACACCGTGGTTGTGATGAGTATAATGTGGGACTTGAAGAGTCCAATTTCATTGATGTTTTAATAATTGATGAGATGAAGATGATAAGAAGTTAATGGTGGACCTTGAAGTACTAGAGGATGCACTTGGCATAGCCCATGATGTCATGACTATTTTATATTTCATCCTCATGTCTTATTGGATAGGATTACTTGAATTGTGGCATTGACACGTATACGTCTCATACAATGTACGTATCACTGAGATGCTGAGATATTGAGATAGTCACACTAATTGATATCTAGTTGTCGGGGCTACAGTCCATCGAGGCATATCATGTTAGATATACATGCTATTACTCTGTTTTGGCATGCATTACATCTGTGTTGCACTGGCCCTTTGATAGCCATTTTATTTGAGATCTGCTTAGTCGCGCCAGAGTCCGCCAAGATATACTATATTAGATATACATCTAATTATTGTTGTTATGCATGCATATACTGTTTAATGGTGCCAGAGTCGCTGAAGCATGCTAGCGTAGTTATGCTTTTATATATTCTTTTATTGGCATATATTTCTTTTTACATCTCAATACTAGCGCCAGCGTCCGCTGGGGTATCAACGGCTCCAGAGTCCGTCATGGTTCTATAACCCTTTTCCTTAGCGGCAGTTATAATAATTCGTCTTGAGATTAGATGTCCTGCATCGGCAAAACATAGGAGAGATGTTGGATATATAAGTAACGAAATAGTCTATATACTGTGAGACGCCTTTTAGGTTAAGCCCAAAGGGACAAATCCGTGATGGCCTAGGCCTAAGAGCGAATAATACTTCATAGTGTTGGGCTGGAGTTTGAAGGCAATCTTGTGAATTCTTACAAGCAAGTTCAAGGTTCAAAAATTTCCAGGTATGTAAGGCTAGCCAAAACATGGATTCTACTCTTCCGTGTTTCCTATAACCCCGATGGATGGAGTTATGGGTAAATTGAGTCTCCCATGAATGGTTATGGAAGGTTTCTCTTAAATTCTGACGTATTTCTACATAATCTTGGATGAGCAACTATTTTTATGAATTATATGCTTGAATCAAATGATTTTGTCACACTACGTGAACCTTAGCATGATTTCTAATTATTTCAGATACTTTACTTACATGACCATGCATGAGCATAATTTAAGACTAAAGAGTTTATTGAATCCCTAAATTCTTTAATTCTACATTTGTTCTCCTAAATGCTATGAGCTAGAATGATGCATGATTGAGTCTTGATAAGTCAAGAACTAAACCTTAAAATGATGTAATCAAAGGGTTGATAGTTGATGTGATGAGTTGAGTGGACAAATGTTCAATGCAACAAGATGAATGAATTAACCATAGGGTTGATATCTTATGAGCATATTGAGTCTTAGGGGGAGTATTAAGCTATGAATTGAGTAAGAGTGAGTCCAACTCGAACTTAATAACCCCGTAGCTGGTGTAGGGAGGTTTGAACCATATGTTTCTTCTGGTCCCAAAATGATGACTTGATGTTACTGAGTTTAGATCCATTGATGGGATGTCCTATACCCCGACAAGGTATTGGATGGATACGGCAACGACATCGCTTTATTGTATCATCATTGGCTCATAGGTGATAGTTGTCGGTTAGAAAAACTCCCATATATGCCTCAATAGTACTTTGAGTGGATGGGACGTAGATAATACATGAGTAGTCATTGTCTAAATTACATTCTTACTTTAGACTCTTAACATTATTGGGTTTCCTATTGCTTGAGTTAAGCTATTTGAGTTGATGTAATTCTTCCTTTGCATGTTTCTTTCTACTATTTACATACTCGTACATTCCACGTATTTGACATCTATTTGAGCCTGCATCTTTTCATGATGCAAAGATAGGAATTAGCGGTACTCAACAGGCGCCCCATTAAGGACGTACTTGCTTTCAGCTGATTGGTGAGCCCTCTCCTACTTTCGGAGGACATATGTTTCTTTTCTAACTTTGAATTCAGACTTATTTTATTCTATTTTTGAGGTAGCCATGGGTCTGTCATTGGTACCATTTAGTCAGATGTCTACAGGCTTCATAGACTAGATTGTTGATGTGATTCGATGTTATTATTAACTAGTTTTATTCACACCAGTCTTACTTACTTGATGGATAGAATATTTGGCATTTGGCCGTTGATTTTCATTTTATCATTACTTTTCATTTAAGTATTCTTATTCATGGATGTCCTTTTCTATTAGAATGTGATTGAACAATGTGATGTGGCTGAGTGGTTCGCTTAGGGACTAGTAATAGTCTTTGAGTGCCAGCCATGCCAAGGGTAACATCTCGGGGCGTGACAAACTTGGTAACAGAGACACTCTTGTGTTAGCATGGTCGATGTGTGTCAGAGTTCAACTAACTTTACGTGAATTTTGATGAGGTAGGCCAAACCTCAATAATGAGTCTTGACGAATCCCATGTGGTGGGGAAAACCTCAGCGAGGATGCTGAATTCATGGGAGGGGTGTATATAACAACCCATCTTGAGATGAGATATCCCATATCGGCAAAACACAGGAGATATGCTGGGTATATAAGTAAAGGACTGGTCTATATACTGTGAGGCGCCTTCTGGGGTGAGCTCAAAGGGGCAAATTCGTGATTGGATAGGCCAAAGAGCGGACAAAACTTCACAATATTAGGCCAGGTTTTTATGCCAGTGTCCGTCGAGTTGTCATCAGTTCCAGCAATCGTCGTGACACTTGAGAGACCTAGTGTATGGTATGAGGAGATCCCTATGGGTTCTACCTTGTAGCTTTAGCTCAGTAGATATATGCACTTCGATGCCAGAGCCCGCCGAGGTGTCATTGTTGCCGGAGTCCACCAACATGTGGTCTGATGAAATCCCCATTTATTCTACCTTATAGCTTTAGCTCAGAAGATATATACATGAGTGCCAACTTCTGTCACATTTCCTTCTCCTAAATTGCTTCCATACATTGCATATGCATTGTATCTTTCACTGTTACTGATATTTTATTCTACCGGTATATATATGGTTTATATTGTGCACCAACCCTTTTCTTGCAGGTGATAGTATTCTTCATTATTACATACATGCTCAATTTCTCTTACCCAGTCGATTGAGCCAACTGGGCGTATTTCAGTGTACTTACCGCTACTTTGTTTCCTCCCTGCTTATCATGCATAGGTTTCATGATAGGAAAGTTGATCATTACATTTGAGTATTATTGATATCATCCATATCTCAATGATAAAGCTCAGACTTCGAGTCACAATGGATCAATGGGTCCTCTTTTTATTTTCTTATCACTCAGGCTATTTATCAGACATTATGATGGACGTTAATGACTAGTCCTGTGTCCTATGGACTGTATGCCTCGGTGAGGATGTGATGGAATATAGTTCCCCACTGAAACGTCCCCAAAAATTGCCCAAAAATGTGCTTCAAAATTGCCTGGAATCGTGATTTCCATATATCTCAAAATCCGTGCGTGATATCAAAAATCCAACATCATATTCTTCTTCAGGGGGAAAATTGAGTGGGAAATGGCTCTGACCCCGATTTTAGAGTAACCATATCAAAATTCGAAAATCTGAAGTGGCTATTTCTAGAGAAGATTTTGTGCCCAGGTGCGATGCGCTAGGGGCACGCCTTAGTGTTAAATTTGCCCAGGTTTTTTTTATTCTGGTCCAAGGTCTTTGGGTCTTGGGCCCAAGCCTTCCTATGCGTAAAAACACTTATGCTTAGTCATTTTTCAACCCCATATCATTCAAGACATTCCCCAAAACCCTCTCTAACACATAGCAAAATATTTCATCAAAATTCAAATGTCCCAAACTCATTCCGGATCTCATGAAATTCATTAAAGCTTCAAGCTATCATTCAAATCTAATTTAAGATTATTCATGTCGTTTAAGTCCATTGTGGGTCCGCTACATCAAGCCAAGTTCAAAGAAATTTCCGTCGGCTAAGTTTTTCACAAGTACTGATAGGAGGATCAACTTTAAAGGGGAAGATCTCTTAGAAAAAAATAACTGGGTGGACCTACTAAATTAAAGCTCATTGAATTAGATTTCCAATGCACTTGGTTTCACCTTATTTAGAGTCCGGATGAATAAGTTATGACTGTTTTCATAGAACTCGTTTGAGCAGGGGTATATACATGTTTTTGCCAAATTCTGTTTCATTAAGGCATTCCATAAATTTAGCCATTTCTATTGGTATTTTGGGGATTCCTATGCTATTTTAACATTTCCAAAAAATCCTAAACCCTATTCTTAAAGATCAAATTCACTCCTCCCAATTGGAATACATTCTCAAATTCTCCCTAGAGCCTCTACCAAACCCCAACAAGAATTCAAGGAAACTCAAGAACAAGTTGTAGATTTCAAGACCCCATTCCAAGCTTTAAGTCTTTCTCAACTCAATTTCAAGAAATTCAAGGTCTAAGGTATGTGGGTTTCATTTATGGGTTCCTTTCACCCATGAAGCCCAATTTTCTTTTTGTGAAAATTG
Organism: Solanum clarkiae; assembly: GCA_011800125.2. Classification (NCBI taxonomy): domain Eukaryota; kingdom Viridiplantae; phylum Streptophyta; class Magnoliopsida; order Solanales; family Solanaceae; genus Solanum; species Solanum clarkiae. The sequence continues at coordinate 8,327 of JAABOM020014912.1, read as the reverse complement.
CATGACTGCAAGTTGTATTTCTTATAGGTATCTATTGTTTTGAAATATGAGCATCAAATATGTTGGAGTTTTGTCAAATATTGTTAGTTATGCATAAATATCCATTTTGAGCTTATACTATCAAGTGATCTTTACCTATTGAGACTATACATGATTCAAGCTATGAAATATATGAACTATTATGAAGTTTTTATATGATTTACAAGTTACCTATGATAGTGTTTTATCATGATGTTGGTTGGCTGATTTGCACGATTTTAAGATGCACTGATTTCACTCTTTCATTATCTATAATCTTGCATTTAACATGATTTGAACATGTCCTCACATGTGCCCACCAAGTGTTTGATGAAATGCCAAGTCAAGAATTCTCAAGGTATTTACATGTTTTACAAGTCAAGTGACTTCATAATAAATATGGACTATCAAGTATGTTAAGAATTCATGAAATTGTCTATGATAATACAAGTATGAAGCTAAGCCTTTTATCAAAGATTATACCTCTCGTGAGCCTTTGATATTGATGTTAATGAAAGGGTAATGTTGATGATGACCCATTCTTATGTTTAAAGTTATGCTCACCATTTGAGGTCAATGATGTTAAGAGCTACTCGTCCCATGTCTTTATGTTTATTGCAAGTTATTAAAGTATAGTTATCTTATATATTCCATGGGGTTAGACATAGCATCGAGTAGACTAGAGGCGAGTACCCAAGTCTTAGAACTACATGCTAATTTAGGTGTAGGTATTAGAGGCGAGTCTCCAAATCTCTAAGAGGCGAGTACCTTAAATATGAGGCCTTGAAGAGAGTATCCGAGTCCGGGCTTGAGGTGAGTACTCGAGTCTAAGAACTAGAAGCGAGTACCTGGTTCACACAAGGCTTAGTGGATCCACTTAGGCATTAGGAGGTTCACCTTGGTAAGTAACTTCCCCCATTTCATCTGGTGTAAGGTAGACATCGGGATTCCAAGTTGTAGCTCTCTTGGTCTCATTTTATGTCGGTTGAGGTTTCTTCCGACGCTTATATATTATGTTCTATGTAAGACTAATGATTTTCAAAGTATGAATTACTTAAGCATTGATCATACATGACATATTTTTATTATGCTATCTACTGCTTATCATTATGCATTTTGACTATGTTGCCTATCTTTTGTTGCATTGTATCATACACACTTAGTACATTCAAATGTACTAACATACACTCTATTCCTACATGATATCACCATGTAGGAACTAGAGCTCCTATTGATTCTCCTCCGCGTGGCTAGATGGATTGTTCAAGTTAGCTTTTTGTGAGTCCTTATGTCCGAGGATAATATCTATCTTCCTTCATGCTTATGTTTATACTACATCTTGTATATTTGGATTACCTATTATCATTATTATGAGGGTGAGCCTGGTTGCTTGTATTGGCCCCCGGTAAGTTCTGTGTTTAGATGTGTTATTGGACAAGTATGTAATTAAACTTTCAGCTTTGGATCACTTTGACTCTTTTAATATATTATAATATGAAAGATGTCCCTTAGCCTGGTGTTCCTTTTTTTACTATCTCTTATTGTTGTGTCATTGCTTTTGCGACCAAGGATATATAATGATATGTTGATAGGCTTGATTGGGGTCCCTTTGGGTTCCCCATTCGTCATGTCATGTTTAGCACCTAGGCTTGGGTCATGACAAACTTGGTATTAGAGAACTAGGTTGATAATGGTCCTCGATGTCCAACACACAACATCGATTATAGTCTTATTCATGGTTGTGAAGCGCGCCATAACTATGAATGGTAGGCTATGAGGTGTTTTAGGAAATTTTCCTTTCTTTGTGGTCTGTGTTGTGCAATAGATGCTATGGTAAGGTTTCCCCCTAATGAATATTCTTTTCCATTTTAGACCATACCAATTCCAAGAGGGAGAAGAGCCTGTACGCCCGAGGAGCAACTGACTCCTCTCTCTCTGCAAGCTCTTGAAGATGGTAGAGTGGCTCACGAAGAATTCTAGGATGCTCTTAACTTGTTGGCTGATGGCGTGACTAATCAAATCAACCAAGGGGCCAACAACCTTATGCAAATTCTCCGGCCTCGAGAGTAAGGGACTTTGCTAGAATGAATCCATCAGAGTTCTATGGGTCTAAAGTGGATGACGATCCCCAAGAATTCTTCGATGAGGTGTACAAGGTGTTGTGTATAATAGGGGTGAATTCGGAGGAGAAGGCGGATTTGGCGGCGTACCAACTAAAAGGTGTAGCTCAAATTTGTTTCGTGCAATGGAAGGTGGAAAGGGGAAATCATGATGATATTTCTTGGGAGGTGTTTAAGGCGATATTCTCAACCAGTTCTTTCCTCTTGAGCTAAGGGAGCCCAAAATGATGGAATTTATAAATTCAAAGCAAGGGTCCATAAGTGTGAGGGAGTATGCCCTCAAGTTCAACAAACTCTCCAAGTATGCTCCACAATTGGTTGCCCGATCCGCGGCCAAGGATGAACAAGTTTATGACGGGAGTATCCAACTTGGTGAATGAGGAGTTTCGTGCGGCTATGTTGATAAGTGATAAGGATTTATCCCACTTGATAACTTATGCCGAACAACTTGAAGGGGAGAAGCATAGAAAGATGAGAGTGAAGGATCCAAGAGGGATCAATTTGATGGAAGCTTCCAAGATCAAGAGTCCGATGATGATCCAAGCAAGAGGGTTGCCTCAGATGGGGTGGATAGCCCAAAGTGTCAAGGTGAAGGCATCGGTGGACAAGCTCCTCCTACATGCAATAAGTATGGAAGGTACCACCAGAGAGATTACTTAGCCAGTTTGGGTGCGTGTTTTGGATGTAGTGGGATAGGTCATAAGATGAGACATTGTTCGTAGGTCCCTAAAAACCATAAGGATGGTCGTCGACATTCTCAACCATACCCCTCTAGGAGTCACTAGGCTTGGCATGATACTCTACAGATAAGTTGAAGATTTTGATTATGATGGATCCGGGTTCCATTATTCCTTTTTTGCTAGTAGTCTTCATGTTTTTCCTGAATTGTTATGTGGAATTTTCAGTGTCTACCCCTTGTTGAGCCTATTGTTGCTACGAAGATTAAAGGTATTATTCCGTGTTCATATTGCATTAGATCTTCCCTTGTGACTTGTTGGATTTGATGTGGTGGATTTTGATGTCATACTTTGGATGAATTAGTTGCTTGTATATTGTGTCTCCATTTATTGTAGGGCCCATAGAGTTAGATTCTAATTTCCTAATAAACACATCCTTGAGTGGGGGCTTGTAAGGTGGTTGTGAAGGGGTAAGTCCATTTCTTGTCTTAAGGTAGAATTGATCTCTAAGGGTTGCATTTATCATCTTGTAAGAGATAGGGGTGTTGAACCTAAGTTATTTCAATTGAGTTTTTTTCGATGATCAATGAGGTATTGAATGTCCTTTATGAATTTGGGGTGGTGTCGTTTGGTTTGACTCATGCACCGGTTATGTCTATAGGTCTCATGAATAGGGTCTTTGTTCCCTACCTTGTTATGTTTGTAGTGGTCCTTGGTGATGATGTGTCGATTTGTTTCTAGAAGTAAGGAAGAGCCTTTGATTCATTTGAGGTTGATGTTGTGAATTTCGTAGGAGGTGAGGTCGGGTGAAGTGAGAAGAGTGGTGTAGTGGCTTTGATAGTTCCGAATCTTCTTTGGTTGAAGTGGTCTAGTTAAGGAAGGCCTTGATTTCTATCTTGATAGATTTGGAGGTGATGGTGAGGGATGGTAGAGTGGAGGTTTTATCCCAAGGGGGAGATAGTTTTATTGGATACAAAGGTAGGCTATGTGTGCTTGTGTTGAGGGTTGGGTTCTCTTGGAAGTCCCACATATGAAGGGTATGGTGCGGTTTGGCAAGAAGGGGAATTGAGTTTGTGGTTTTTATAGAGTATAGGGGGAGGATTGGTAAGGTTGCATAGGAGTTTGAGTTGCCCATGAATATGGATATGGTTTGTCTAATTCTTCATGCTTCTAGGTCGAGGGGATGTGTTGGTGACTCTAGTGCCATTGAACTCTTTCATGTTATGGGTGTTAAGGAGGTTTAGTTGGCTTAGGAGAAGGTCCCAATAGAGGTATTGGATGGAAGGGTGGAAGAGTTGATTAATAAGGATATAGTGTTCGTCAAGGCCCTTTTGAAAGAATTGTGAAGTCGATTATTCTATATATCCATGGGATTAAACTTAGCACCAAGTAGACTAGAGGCAACTACCCAAGTCCTAGAACTACGTGCCACAATAGGTGAAAAGATTAGAGGCGAGTCCCCAAATCTCTAAGAGATGAGTACCCTAAATATATGAGGCCTCTAGGCGAGTACCCGAGTCTGGGCATGAGGCGAGTACCCGAGTCCAAGAACTAGAGACAAGTACCCAGTTCACACAAGGCATAGTGGATCTACTTGGGCATTAGGAGGTTCATCTTGGTAAGTAACTTCCCCTTTTCATCTAGTGTAGGGTAGAAATCGAAATTCCAAATTGTATCTTGCTTAGTCTTATTTTATGTCGGTTGAGGTTTCTTCCTACACTTATATATTATGTTCTATGTAAGATTAATGATTTGCAAAGAATGATTTACTTAAGCATTGATCATGCATGCCATATTGTTATTATGCTATCTATTGCTTATCATTATGCTCTTTGAATATGTTGCCTATCTCATGTTGCATTGCATCATACATACTTACTACATCCAAATGTACTAATGCATACTCTATGCCTATATGATATCACCATGTAGGAATCTGAGCTCCTATTGATTCTTCTCAGTATAGCTAGACGGATTGATTAAGTTAGCTTTTTGTGAGTCCTCATGTCCAGGGACTGTATCTATCCTCTTTCATACTTATGTTTAGACTACATCTCATATATATGGATTACCTATTGTCATTATTATAAGGGTGATACCGGTTGCTTGTCTTGGCCCCCGCTAAGTTCTATATTTAGAGGTATTGTTAGATAAGTATATAACGATGCTTTGAGCTTTGACTCTTTTGATGTTTTATGATATGAACGACGTCCCTTTTCCTCGTGTTCCATTTTTTTCTATCTGTTATTATTGTTTTATTGCTTCCGTGACCAAGGATGTGTAATGATATGTTGAGAGGCTAGATTAGGGTCACTTTGGCTTCCTCATTTGACATGTACCTGCTGTTATTTTATTTTTAACATTAATGTCATTTGCTAATGTAGATTGAATGAATGTGATGAAGCTCCGTGGTTTACTCGAGGGCTAACAATAGTCTCTGAGTGCCAGGTACGCCTAGGTACCCTCCCGGGGTGTGACAAACTTGGTATCAACACAGAGTTTAAGTGTCATAGGGAGTCTACAAAGTCATGTCTAGTAGAGTCTTATTTATGGGTGTCTTGTCCACCACAATTCATATGCAGGAGGTTATAGGACACTAGCAAGTGTTACCCTTCTTCTATGATCCAAGTTCGTGCAATAGAATTTAACTTTATGAAAGTCTTGTCCTAATTCGTGCGTTACACGGTTGTAAAATATACCTCTAAAACAAACTATTTTACAGAGAAATGTCTCAGCCCCAACTGCTGAGAATTCCTAACTAGAGATCCCTACTCAGACAGGGACGAGGAGACGGGGTCAACCTGCCAAGGCAACTGAGGTCCCATAGGAACCCGCTGCACAACCACATCCAGCCCCCACCTCAGAGGTGGAGTTTAGGGGATCCATTACCATACTTACTCGGCTAGTGGCCTCCTAGGGAAATAGTCGAGGTCCTCAGGCTCCTAGTCCTAGCTCACCGGAGTCCACGGCTGCAACCAGGCTTAGGGACTTCTTACAGATAAACCCATAGGTCTATATGGGGTCAAAGGTAGAGGAGGACCTGCAAAACCTCATTGCAAGATGTATAACGTCTTGAGGGCTATGCATGTCAATGAGATTGAAGGAGTTAAGTTTTCCTCCTGCCAGTTCAAAGATGTTGCAAATGTTTGGTACAACCAGTGGGAGGATAGTCGAGGTGAATATGATGAGCCTGCAGAGTGGGAAGGGTTTGAGGCTACCTTGCTTGACCATTTCTTTCCTCAAGAGTTGAGGGAGGCGAAGCTTGAAGAGTTCGTGCACTTAAAACAAGAGGGGATGATCGTTAAGGAGTACAACCTCATGTTCATTAAGCTATCTAAATATTCTCCGAAGATGGTCCAAGATATGAGGGTAAGGATGAGTAAGTTTGTGTTTGGGTTGGGTAGACATGTGAAGAAGGAATGCAAGGCACCGTTGTTGATCCCAGGTATATACATCTCTAGGATTATGGTATATGCCCAACAAACTGAAGATAAAAAGAGAGATAGAGAAGAGTAAATGAGCAGGAAAGAAAATTCAGCAGGTCATGAGCCTAGCCTGTCGAGACTGAATAAGGGTGATAAATCCTACTTCCATAAGAGGCCTTCTCACTATACAACCTCTGCAGCGAGCGTATCTGTCCAACGCAACAGGTATGATCAAAAGTCTTATGGTCACTAGAATTATAGTACCTAGGGTTCTCAATACCAAGCTAGTGTGACCCAAGGTGCACAAGGAAAACCACCCTGTGATAAGTGTGGTAACTCCATCTACGTGAGTGCAACGTGGGCAAGGATGTTTTTTTACTGTAACACCCTACATCTTACAATACTAGTACTACACAAATGAAACATGATATGGCTTTCTTAAATTGGTGTCAATTTCAAAATGTGCTTGAATCGCAAATTAGAGGTCGATATAAATATCTAACGCTGAAGAGGGTCGAGTGTAAATAAGTTTTAAGTCAAATTGAGGAGATCACGACCTTAAATAAGGCGAAGAAGTGAGGTGTTTGTAGGACTTAGGAAGCTATTAGGTGAGTTACCTACTTACTTAGCTTAAATTTGCTAGATAAATGGAGATGAGGCCGGACATCGAATTTGTCCGAGTCCGATAATGAATAATGTCCGTGTTAAGAGTGTAACTTTAGCCCGTAATTTACCATCATAAATAGACAATAGATACAGCCCAAGATGAATAACAAAAGGGCCCAAGTAAATTGCAACCCACTTGACTAATTGGGCCAAAACTAAGTGAAGAGGAATTAGGAAAATGGGCAGACAAGGCCATCAACTTTGAGACCTATTTAGGCCCAAGTGTGAGGGCCAAGCTGCTGCATCACAAGATTATTGATATATGTTAATATGTGGTAAAAAGTTCAGGTGAAAGTCGGCCAAAGAGAACCTTTAAAAGGGCTCAAAAACAGCCCCTTAAATCATTTCACTTTGGAACAAGCTTTCAGCTTCCTAAAGACTCTTCTTTTTCTCATTACTTCACTTGACAAGGCAGCCCATACAACCCTCTAGGGTTCTTTAAGGAAACCTTAATCTTGAAGTCTAATGTAAGTGGAAATATCCATGTATTTTTTACACTTATCCCATGACAAACAAGTAGTATATGCTAGTTATGCTTGTGCTGGAAATTTGGACAGCATTTGTCCTAAGGATTTTGTGAACTTTTCTTGTTATTCAAGAGGATTTTCTCTTCTTAGTTGGATAAATTATGAAGTAAGACTTATGTTTTTAACAATTTTTAGTTTGTTAGTGATGTAACTAAGCTGCTGCACCACTTTTACAGTCCGCAAAAGTGAGTACTTATGGGATATCGCAATTGTGTTCTTAGTTCGAACTTGTGGGCTGATGGATGGATGGCTATTACCTCATGTCCTTCATGGCTAATTTGTTACTATTCTAAGAGTATTTGAAGGTTATTCTTATGTATAGATGTGTTGAGGACAGTTTGGGTAAAGTTGAAACAGTTTCGGAATTGTCGACATCAAGATGTAGCGAAGGGATGTAACGTTATGCTGCCTATTTGTATATTGCATAGAATTGTTATATGTTGTGCTTTATTGGAGGTTGTAAGACTATTATGGAACTAAAACAGGATGCACATGATATGTATATTAGAAAATACAATTAGAGTTGGAAAGGTTGAAAGAATACGCTCGGGTTTACAATTATACACTTGCTGCTCGTATGTTGTTTTTTTTATGAGATTGGGCTACCAAGATGTAACTATTGGATGCTAATGCTAGTTTCATCACCTACTATGTTGTAGATAAATATTTGGAGGAAGGGAAGTTATCTCGAGGTAATAGCGAGGTCGTACATAGAGGTATGTAAGGCTACTCGATTTCGTATTATTTTGGCATGAAATCTAGATTCTTCCTTGGAACATAAAGGCACTTACCAACTCTGACACAACTACTAACCGTGTCTCCACTCTTTCACATGTTCATATGCTCCCATACATAGTCACCTTCAAATATGCATACATACGTGGATACCAAGTT
>JAABOM020014892.1:0-19108 GCA_011800125.2 Solanum clarkiae | reverse complement strand
GCCTTTGGAGTCCATAAATGGTACTAATTAGCCCGAAGTCAGATAGTTGGAAAAGTTATAAATTAGAATTGGTTCAAAATTTTTATGAGTGCAACTGGTGAATGAAGTCCCCAAATTATCTCAATACACGTTGAAACCATTACTTGAAATGTGCATAATAAGAATTACAAAAAAAATAAAATACTAATGAAAGTTGATTTGGAAAACTCTTTATTCCTCTAAAAATTTTTGACAAAAATAATTTCTCTACTAAAAATATTATTGAACTAGTAGTGGTCTTTGTGTACACTTTTAGGAGCAAATTATTTCAAGAACAAGATTTTATGAATATTCAAAAACTTTTCAATATAAATTACTTGCATATATTTCTCACGACTCTACTCGTGCCACATATAATAGTAATATCCTTCACCGGTTCCTGGGCCGATTACTATCGTGCTACTATATATATATGTATATTTTCTGAAGTTGGTTGGCTACAGCGGACTTGATTTTACCCAGTGGTCGAGTTCCGCTTAGATGGTGTTATGCTGTGACTGGTGCCTCATGCTACATATAATATGTGAGTGCAGTGGTCTTTCCTGGCTCATCTGACCATGTTCATGATGTGTGATGGAGATTTCGAGTTAAAACTTCAGGTGTGATGTTGTGGTATGGCGCTATGCTGGAGGTCGCAATTGTTTTTCCCGTCCGACATGCATGACTTTCGACATGCATGACTTTCATATGTTTTAAAAATAAAAACAAAGATTTTTATTCATTATTTGCTACAGGTTTGATTTATGCATGTTTACCCATTTCCTTCGACTTATGAGTTCTATCTGTTTTGTGTATTTCCTGCTTTACATATTCGGTACGTCTTTCGTACTGACCCCTTCCTTCAGGGGGGCTGCGTTCATGCCCGCAGGTACCGAAGAGCAAGTGCGAGACCCTTTTTCCTTGGATCTCCAGCTTCAGTTGCAGTGCCCTTTTTGCTTCAGGAGCCAGCTATTGGTAGCTTTTCATGTTTCGCATGTTTTGTAATTGGGACATGTATATATATATATACGCGTACTATCTGGCATCTTTGTATAGAGGTTTGTGGATACTAGTGGGTAGTGGATATGTCATGGTCTATCGTATGTTTTTATACTTGATCAGGCGGCGAGACCGCATTATGTATGTATGACATGATTATTAGACGGCAGGACCGCAGTGGAGACCTTGTCGGCCCGCATTCATGTTTATGTATAAAGAGTTATATTGGTATTGTTGTCTGGGAAGCTGCTGGATTTATTTCTTGCAGGTGGGGTTAGTTAATAAAATAGAGGAAACTTTGCCGAAATTCCGACAGGTTTCCAGATCAGATAAATTAGAAAATTTGGGTTAGTTACAGAGAAAAAGATGCTCGTATATGCGTTTGATAAGTTTAGATCTTACTTGGTCGGCACCACGATTATTATTTTCACTGATCATGTTGTTGTCCGGTACTTATTCAATAAAAAAGATGCAAAATCAAGGTTCATCAGATGGATTTTGCTTCTCCAAGAGTTCGATATTGAAATCAAGGATCGAAAGAGGAGCGAAAATCAAATTGTCGATCATCTCGAGCAAATGCAAATCAAGGAGGAATTCCCCGATGAGCAATTGTTGGCACTTGAAGTGGAGGAGCTGCCGTGGTGTGCAGACATCGTCAACTACTTGGTTAGTGGGGTCTTCCCCCGGATGCCAACCATCAACAGAGAAAGTGGTTAGCCCACGAAGCAAAAGCTTACATATAGAATGAACCTTGTCTCTTTAAGCAAGGGGCTGATGGTATGTTGAGAAAATATGTGCCCAAAATAGAGATGCAGAAAATTTTGGCAAAGTGTCATGCTTCTCCATATGGTGGTCATCACGGAGGAGAGAAGACTGCTCATAAGGTACTACAATCAGGTTTCTTTTGGCCAACTCTCTTCAAGGACGTTGTGCAGTTCGTGAAAGCTTGTCCAAAGACCGGCAGCGTCTCTAGGAGGCATGAGATGCCCCTTAACAACATTTTGGAGGTGGAGATCTTTGATGTGTGAGGTGTAGAGTTCATGGGTCCATTCTCACCTTCTTTTGGTAATCATCACATGTTGATAGCAGTCGATTATATGTCAAAATGGGTGGAAGCAGTTGTTTTACCTACAAATGATTCTAAGGTGGTCAGAAAGTTTTTTAAAAAGCACATCTTCACTAGTTTTGGGACTCCAAGGGCCATTATTAGTAGTGGAACATATTTCATCAACCAAATGGTGAAGAATCTTCTTGCTAAATATGGAGTAAGGCAGAAGGTCGCCACAGCTTACCACCCATAGACAAGCGGCCAAGTTGAGGTGTCAATTAGAGAAGTTAAGCAAATTTTGCAAAAAACGGTAAATCCACCGAGAAAGATTGGGCTGTAAAGCTTGATGAGGCATTGTAGGTATACCAAAATAGCTTATAAGACACCAATTGAGATATCTCCATACCGGCTAGTATATGGTAAAGCTTGTAATCTTTCGGTGGAGCTCAAACACCAAGCTTATTGGAAAATCAAAAGGCCGAATCTAGATCCAGAGCTCGCTGGACAAAAGAGGTTGGAACAGTTGGAGGAGTTGGAAGAATTTTGGCTCCAAGTGCACAAGAACACAAAACTCTACAAGGAAAATGCAAAAAGATGGCATGACCGGCACATCATAAACTGTAACTTAGAGCCGGGCCAACAGGTACTTTTTTTGGATTCTCGTTTAAAACTGTTTCCAGGTAAGTTATGGTCAATATGGAGTGGACCTTATGTGGTGGTATCCGTGATACTACACGGAGCTGTGGTGCTAAAGGACGAGACCTCCAACCAAACTTTTTTGATAAACGGTCAACGTGTCAAGCACTATTATGGTGAAGACACAAGCAGGTTTGAAGAGGCCATTGAGTTGGCCAATGATGAGTAAACACAAGTAGCGTCATGCCACGACGATAAATCAGGCGCTACGCTAGAGGAAACATGGTGATGGTGATGTTTTTGTATTTTATTTTTATTTTGCATATTTTTAATTTTTATACTAAAAATATTTCATGACTTAGAAATCCCGAAATAATAAGAAAATGCAAAATTTTGCACCAAGGACCAGTCCGTGCCCTTGGCGCGTCACGGACTAGGTGCCATTTTGGTGCGAAAATTCGTTCCTCAATTTTTGACAATCCGTCAGATATTTTTTTGATTTTTTTGATCAAATTAACTTGTTTTGGTATATTTTAGCATATTTAGGAGTTCGGTGGATTTTTTCAAGTCCTAACCAAAAACAATTGGGAGCCCAGACAGTGTGTGTCGTGCCCAGGTCGCGATGCGCCTGGGACGCGGATCAGGCCACTATTTTGCTAAACACAGTGCACGAATTTTTTAAAATTAAGTGTGATGGCATGCCCAAGTCGCGACAAGCTTGGGGCGCGCCAATGTGTATTTTGCTCCTTTGTGTACATGACCCCTCCCCTATAAATACCCCAACCTCATTTTACTCTTATTTTTCTCTCTCTACCCGATCCCCCTCTCTATTTCTCCCCTCTTTCACTCAAAATGTTTCATTTCTAACACTAAAATCTCATCAAATCCGCGATGCACGTTAACAAATTTCGCACAATCATCAACAATCTTGCATTCTTCTTCAAGACCAAGTAAGCATCTCTTTAAAATTTTCTTGTTCTTGGTTGAAAGTTTGATTATTTTCTATGCTTTTTGTGATGAAAATTAAAGTGGATTAAGTGTTTTGTGTAGATATTTGTTTGATTACTATTGGGTGTTAGTATTTGAGGCCTAAATTCATGACTTAAGAAATTATTATGCATGATTTTGATGGTATGACACCCTAGGCCGAAATTCTTGTAAAAATTGGGAAAAATTAGGGAAGTTGCCTTCTTGAACTCAAATTTTTGTTAATATGAAGTACACTTATCAAGTTATGCAACAATCCAAGTGTGGGGTGGTTACTTATAGTCTAATGCTTGAAATTATGTCCCAACGGGTTAAAATGTTTTTCACTTGGACTCTTGAATTACATGCTTGACTTTATTACTTCTATATGCCTGAAAGTGTTGGAGATGTGGTTAGTATACACTAGAAATGAGGGCATTGTAGGGAGGTGATGGTTTTTATGTTGAAATTGGGAGAAATTGGACTGTTTAGTTGCTTGAATTTGGGTGATTGGACTGTGAAAATGGTATTGTTGCTTAATTTTATGGGGTTATGCTGCCAAAATTTTTGTTAGAAGGGTGAATTGAGTTGGGAAGTCTGAGTACCTTCTCTCCTATTATCTTGAATCAAAGTGTGGGGTCGGGCATGTTTGGTATAGAGTTGTGAGGTATAGCTTTTGATACATATGTACCATGCTAAATATGTTTATTTGCATGATAACATGTCATAACGCACCATACGCACAGGTACATCTAGTGGGGCTGGGACCTACGGCAGCCGAAAAAGACCCACGGACACCCCCACAGTAGCTCGGGGCCCAGTTCACAATCGTAGGGCAATTCGATATGGCCTAAATGCTGTCAATATGGAAGGTTAGAAATGGTATAAGGCGCACAACGAGACAAAGTACTTTCCTGACTTCCCAATTGATGCTCATTCTTTGGCTCGGAAGTACACACACATCTACCAGTAGTGCATGGAGTACAGAATGAATTTACTCTTTGAAGAACCACGACACTGCAATATTGGTATCGTTAGAGAATTCTATGCAAACATGAGCAAGGACCCACGTACTCGGCAAGTTACTATTAGAGATGTGGAAGTCCCTTTCACTCCATTGGCCATCAATGACATTATCGGCACCCTCCTTGATGTACCATCTGAGGCATTCACTAAGCTGCAGCAGTACCCACCGTACCAAGCCATCCGATATACTCTTATTGGGTCACAATCTACATCCAGGTAGACACGTCATGCATACCGGGGCTTCCACTAGTCCCTTTCTTTTGCATATCTCAACAAAGATGCCCGGGTATGTGTCAAGATTGTGACTCACGGCCTCTTCCCTGGGTAGCACTTCACTAATGTAACGAGGGACAGGGTATGTCTAGTATATGCTTTGATAACAATGATGGAGCTGAATACTGGAATGATTCTCAAGTCGACCATGAGAAAAGCTCGTGTGCTCAAGGGCCGCAGGTACGCATTTGGTGGTATTATTACTGAGTTGTGTATTAGTGCAGGTGTCCCTACAAAGGATTATACTATTGTCTTCAGATCGACGCCTCGCCATATGTTGTCACCACCGTTCAGGGGCCAGAGGTAGCTACTCATCCAATCCTTACTACTGTTGAGCGTAGCCATTGGGATGAGCTTATCACGACTAGGATGTTTGGGTTGGAGATGTTGAGGCAGGGGATGGGAAGTCATCCATCCACACAGCAGGAATTTAAGGAGATCAAGGATCGATAGCCGTTAAATGATCATGCAAAGGCACTGTTCGGATCGGGCTTCAGTTTGTAGAGCCCCTTGATGATGACATCCCATATAACCCAGATATAGCTGAGAGTGAAACCAAGGAGGAGGAGGAGGATGCTGATGAGGAGATGCGGGGTCCTGAGGCATGACACAGGTCTCCTATCCCACAAGTTTTATATAGTGAGCACTGAGGACAGTGCTAAGTTTAAGTGTAGGGTGGGAGAACTTTATGCTACTAGTTGAAACTTAAACGCCCCACATTTGCATAGGAATGCCCCATAATCGTAATTTCCTTATATATCAAAATTGGGGATATTTAAACACCCCTCCTTGTAGCTCGAAAAGACCCTATGATGCATTTTTAATATCTCAAAAAATCTGTGCAAAATTTTATAAATCTGACTTTATATTCTTGTTCGAAGGGCAAACTTGCATGGGAAAACGAGTACCTAAAACGTATACTTTGTCCTTTCTAAGAAAAATAATTTTTGGAAAAACTTCGCAAAAATAGTAGTTGTCCGCGACCAATCCGCGACGCGAACCTAGCGCGGACTAGTTCAAAAATTTTCAAAAAATATATTTTTTTACTTCAGGGCAATTGGGTAATAACCCAATACCCATATATACGAAAATCCCTCATTGTTCAGCCATTTTGAGCCCCTAAAAACTCACCAAAAACTTTTCAAATTCCTCTCTAATCTTCATCAAATTCTCCATCTATTATCAAGGTTTTCAAGAAGTTTTTTTGGAATTAAAGAAAACCAAGTCAAGCCCCAAGTCCTTCTCAAGTTTTCTTCAAGAAACTCCAAGATTAAGGTATATGGGTTTCAACCATTGGGTCCTTTCATCCATGGTGCTCAACCTTCCTTTTCTATATAAATTGTATGTTTTCAAGTTGGTTTATCTATGGGTATATCTTATTATAAATTTTGAGTATAAACTATATGGGGGTTTTATGAAATGTTGTTCAACTATGCATGTTTTGAGCTATGGAGCTATGATCTATTGTATGAATTGATTAGGGATTTTGATGTATCTTGCAAGAGGGTATTACCTAGTATTGGTGGGTTGATTTACATCGATTTTTCTCACATGATTTCACTCTTGAATTCCATGATTTTGAACTAGCATTACACACCCGCCAAGTGTTTGATAAAATGTTTTGTTAAGAATTTTTGAATTATTGAGGGTTTATTGCATGGTTTATGAGTAAAGTGACTTTAAGATGATGAAAGGAATGCGGGTATGTGTTGAATTCATGAAAAATACCCATGGTGTTACAAGTAGATTGCCGAGTTTCCGTGTTTGTTGTGTTCTTGAGAAAATTGAGAAGTCCTTTCTTGATACTTGAAATGTAATGGTTTGATGAGCTATGTCTATGATTCCTACCAAAAAGATCATATTGTAAGGTATGGATATTCTACTGAAAAGGTCATGCCGTAAGGTAGAATGAATCACAGCTCCTACCCAAAAGATTATATCGTAAAATAGGGGATGTCTTATATTACCTATCAAAAAGACTATGTCATAAGGTAGGGGTATTGGTACCACTCTCCGAAAAGGTTATACCGTAAGGCGAGTGGATGGCTATTTGGCCCATCTCATACATGTTGGTGAAAGGTTTGAGTATGTATTCCATATTGAGTTTGCAATCCTTGATTATGATTTACAAGCATGTTTTTCCTTAAGCATTGATTATGCATACCATATTGATGTTATACTTATCCTTTGTTTATACCTATATATTTTGATTATGTTACCTATCCCTTGCTTGCATTGCATCCTCATACATAGTACATTCAAATATACTAACGCATACTTTAGGCCTACATGATGTTACCATGTAGGAACCGAAGCACCTATTGATCATCATCCACGTGGCTAGATTGTCTTCCGAAAGATAAGTTTTGGTAAGTCCTCAAGTTCGGGGACACAAGCTATGCTACTCTTGTTCTTTGTTTATCTCTTTATGTTGGATATTTGATACTATGAGGGTGAGCCCGGAAAGTGTCTTGGCACCCCGCTCAAGTCTACATTTAGAGGTGTTGTTGGAATAATTGAAGTACTTATGCTTTGAACTTTGACTCTTTAATGATTTATGACAATTTGACTCTTTCCCTTAGTCCTGAATTCCTTTATTTACATTATTCACTATTGTTTATTTTGCTACTGCAACCAAGGATATGTGTATGATCTGCTAGGAGGCTTGTTTGGTTTTCTTCGGGTTTCCCAGTCGTTGTGTCAGTCTAGGTGCTAGTTTGGGTTGTGACAGAAACTAATATGGTTAATTTGACATTATTTTTATTTTAAGACATTATTTTATTTTCTTTTTATGTGACTATGAATGTGTGGTTTTTGTTTAAGATTATATTAGTTGTGATTATTGTGTTTTTGTGTGTTTAGTAAATTTGAATAATTTTAGTAGTCATTGTTGAGTGACACGACCCTATGATGGATGGATGACGATCGTCCTAGGGGTACTTGTCAAATCGAGTCTCATTCTAGAGTTCGGTAGTATGTTATATATGAATCATGTGAACTAAGATAGCTTCATTTCTTGAACTTCTAGTAGCTAATACTTGAAATTTGTACTTGATGAATTTATTGCTTAATTTTGAATTCATGAGAATAATATGATATTGAATCTAGTATTGCCTTATGATGAGAATATGTCATGTGATAGTGAGTTTATTTGTTAGTCTATGTTATTATATCTGCTAGAACTTGCCCGGTATGTGAATTTGACTTAGCGGGTATTAAATTTGAAGAAAAGGATCTAGGCATTTCTTTGGTAACTTTAATACTTTGTGATCGTTTATACAGTTAATTTAAGCATCTTAGTTAGCTCCTTTGAGCTTTAGCCTTTTTATTTGGTTAGCCACATTTCAAGCCAAACATGTTCTTTGACTTCCAACTGTGTGTGATCCTAATTCTTAAGCGCTTTGGCACGATAAGTTAGAGAAGGAGGCTAAAATGGAACCCAAAGATTAAAGGCCTATTATATAATATTATTTAAATAAAAAAAAGCAACAAATTTCATGTAAATATTAGCTGATGTTTTTAAATTTTGTAAGTCATGAAAATAAATAAAGGGTGTTGAATTAAGAAACAGTAGAGGTAAAGAAATGAGAAAAGGGTAGTGTAAGCTATAAGCGCTTGAGAACTGAGCCTTGTCTATTATATTCATAAAATGTATCTCACCTGCCCGAAGCCTACATTACAATCAAATAAAAGACCTAAGTGATTCTTTAAATGAAATGCAAACTAGGTTAAATTTAAACATTGAGGGCAAGTTTAAAGGAACTATAAGTAATATAAGACTTCTTTTGTGAGTGGGAGAGTTGATTATGTACCCAACTTTAATATTCTTTTAGGTTTTAGTGATGTGCATGGATAATTCTTTTGGTGAAGGCACATGATCAGTCAAGGTTGGCAACTAGGTGAAGCTATTAACTAAAATTCAGTATGAGTCTGCATTAATTCATTAAGTGCTTGAATAAAGTTGATGCTGTGAGGAATCGTGAAAAGTGCTTGTCCTAGTTTGAAATGTTTGGTTATGTAAAGTTTATTATACATACTATTTAGGATTTTGCATGCATGTGTCTTGATTTACCCGAGGACGAACAAAGCTTTAAGTATGGGGTGGTGATCTTAGACATATTTATACGCCGAACTAGCAAAAACTACTTATAATTAAAGCCTCGTTAGAGGGTAAATCCATAAGAGTCTAGGGATTTTTAGTGGGATTTTCTTTATTTTACTAATACAAGGTCAAGTACGCCATATGGTAACACCTGGTCCGCTCCCCTGGCGCATCGTGGACCAGTGTGGAAATGATGAAAATTCAGCCAGTCAACAAGATGGGCAGAGTTCTACCAAAATAATGCTAGTCCGCGTTGCGTACTTGAGATAAGATGCGTAAAAATGCAGATTTCGGGGTATATAAGTTATGTTTAATATGGAAAACCTAGTTCTAGTTTTAGTTTTTGGAAAGTAACGCTTTTGAGGCAGTTGGAAACTTGAGAAGACTATTTTGGTCAGTTTTTATTTCTAGTTCATTGTTTAATAATGATTTCTATTATGTTCTTGTGGTGTAAAATTAGAATGTGTGGCTAATCTTTTCATTTCTAGGATTGTAGCCATAGACAATGTTTTATTCTTTGAGTTTTGACATTTATTAATGGGTTTTGTGATTATTCTTACATTACTTGAATAACGTTCTTTAGCTTGATCACCTGTGGAATGAATCTGTTGTGCATTGTGAATTAGTCACGACTCAAACTAGGGCCTAAATGTGACACGGCGTGTGGAGAACCTGAAGGAACCACAAGCAAGCCTTTTAACATATCATTATACATCCTTGATCGCGGAAGCAATAAAACACAATAAAAGAATAGAAATAAGGGTATAAGAACTAAGGGAAAACCTTTATTTCATAAAACATCAAGAGAGTCAAAGAGAGTCAAGCTTATAACATCATTACATACTTGTCCAACAACACCTCTAAACATAGAATTTAGCGGGGGCCAAGATAAGCAACCGGGCTCACCCTCATAGTAATGACAATAGGTAATCCAATTTTACAAGATATAGTCTAAACATGAGCATGAGAGAAGATAGATATTGTCCCCGGACTTGAGGACTCATCAAAAGCTAGCTTGAAATATCTGTCTAGCCACATGGAGGAGAATCAATGGAAGCTCCGGTTCCTACATGGTAATATCATGTAGGTATAGAGTATGCATTAGTACATTTGAATGTACTATGTAGGATGCAATGCAACAAGAGATAGGCAACGTAGGCAAAATGCAATATCATAAGCAATGGATAGCATAATAACAATATGTCATGTATGAATGATGCTTGAAGTAAAATATGCTTATATAGAACATATTACATGTATAGGAATAGACCATCATCATCGACCAAGAAACTTAGTACTTGGAATCTAAGGTAGATCACCCCTTAGAAGTGATTGAGGTACCAACCCCTCAATTGGTTGATGTCTTACCACCTTCATCCTAGGCGATTGAGGTACCAACCCCTTAATTGGTTGATGGCTTACCACCCCCATCCTAGGCGATTGAGGTACCAACCCCTCAATTGGTTATGGCTTACCAACCCCATCCTAGGCGATTGAGGTACTAGTCCCTCAATTAGTTGATGGCTTACCACCCCCATCCTAGGCAAATGAGATACCAACCCCTCAATCGATTGATGGCTTACCACCTCCATCGTAGGCAATTGAGGTACCAACCCCTCAATTGATTGATGGCTTACCACCGCCTCAATTGGTTGATGGCTTACCACCCCCATCCTAGGCAATTGAGGCATCATCCTCAATTAGATATGGTCAACTCACAACACAATAGATACTTCTCATGGAATCAACACATACATAACATCCGTTCATCATCACAAAGTCACTTAACTCATATGCGAAACATTAGACCTTTAAAAACTCAAAATACATTATCGGACATTTTATCAAACATTTGATGGGTGTGCAATGCTAGTGTAAAACTATGCAATTCAAGAGTGAAGCCATGTAAGAAAACAAAATGTAAAACCACCCACCAACACTTGGTAACACCCTCAAACATACATCAAAACCCTTCATCAAAATCTCAAGATAGATCAAAGATTCATAGCCTAAAACATGCTTAAACAGTCACACTTTTATGAAACCCCAATATAGTTCATAGTCAAATTCATAATAAGTATGACCCATAAGTAAATCAACTTCGAGACATGCAATTTATGTAAAAAGAGAGCTTGGGCACCATGAGTGAAAGGACCTAATGGTTGAAACTCACATACCTCAACTTTGGAGAATCACTTGATGAAGGTTGGAAATGGAGACTTGAAACTTGAGTGAAATCCTTAAGATCCGAATGAGATTTGGCACTTGAATTTTGGGGTAAAATATTTGTCTAAGCGTTTGAGAGAGTATTGGGGAATGTCTTGTATAATATGAAGGTGAAATATGGCTTGAGAGAGTATTGGGGAATGTCTTGTATGATATGAAGGTGAAATATGGCTAAGTATAGGTATTTTCACGCATGGGAGGACTTAGGCCCAAGACCCAAAAGCGTTGGACTGGAACAAGAAAACTAACCAAAAAAGGAAATAGGCTCTCCGAGCCTGGGGCACGCCTGGATACTGGAAATTGCTCACTTTAAAATTTCAAATTTTGATACGGTTGCTCTAAAATTGGGGTTAGACCCATTTCCCACTCAATTTTGACCCCGAACAAGAATATGAAGTCGTATTTTCGATATCATGCATGGATTTTGAGATATATGGAAAATACAATTTCGAAAACTTTTGAGACACATTTTTGCACACTTTTTGGGGTCGTTTTAGAATTCTAAAGATGTTGGAATGCAGTGAACATAGCGATGTAGGGATCTTGTTCAACTGGAAAACTAGATTGATTTGTGTATGCGAGATTTGTGACAACTACCTTTGCACCTTACTCGATTCAAAATACCGGATGAAATTGTTAATGCATTTTTATTGAGTTGTTTATCCCCGCTCAACGATGTAGTTAGGCAATCAATAAGAATAGGCCGGCAGAGGTATGCAACCTGTTTATGTAATTTTAACCCTGTGAAACAATAATGCACAACCCAAACATAAGTGTAAAATTCAGGACTGGTACGACATCAATAAGGTTACAATCCTGGAATCTCACATAAATTGATATTTAATCACAAAATAAACTTGATTTGTATTTTACTTCATAATCACTAGTTTAGTTCATAATCTAAGTTATCCAAAATTAATTTTTACTAAATCTTGACCAAACTCACTTCAAACATAGTAGCTCAGATTATTACCAATTTTAATTAAATCTCTTGGCTATGATATTCCGGTCCTTAAAATTAGGCCATTATATTACTTATTTTGATCAGGTACACTTG
Source organism: Solanum clarkiae (assembly GCA_011800125.2). Classification (NCBI taxonomy): domain Eukaryota; kingdom Viridiplantae; phylum Streptophyta; class Magnoliopsida; order Solanales; family Solanaceae; genus Solanum; species Solanum clarkiae. Next base: position 6,757 of record JAABOM020014892.1, on the reverse strand, counting down.
CGTGTGCTGGGAGGCAACACAAATGTTTCATCTAGATGGTCTCATGTGTGTCTATTGTCATCTCATAATTTGGCATTTGTAAAATTATTGGCACAGATAATATGATTATTGGTACAATTTCCTGATAATCAGATCAAGTCCATTCGCTGGATAATGCTATAGAGTTTTCATCCCAAGCATTTAATGACTATTATTTATTTGTTGGGATAAGACTTGAGTATCTTGTTGCTCATGTCAATACTCAAAATGGCCTTATCGAGTCATTAATTAAAGTTTGCGGTTGATTGCAAGACTATTGCTTATGAAAACTAGATTGCCTACTTTTGTATAGGGTCATGTAATTTTGCATGTTGCAACACCTATTCATCTTAGGACTGTTAATTGGAAAATGTTGACTTTTCGAAAAATATGATTTAATACTCAATTAATTTAAGTATAAACCAAATTTTTGAAATTAAACAGAGTCGCCACTTAGTTTGAAGGAAAATTAAGAAACCTTAGTTTAAATTTTAAAACCTAACAGAAAGTTTTAAATATCCAAGAGATGGGTAAGGGTTCAATTTCCATCATGAGAAGAAATTAATCACTCAAAATGGCTGCTGACTTGCGGTTGACCAACAATTAGGAAGTTTGACCAAATTTGAAAATTTTGACTAAATTTGAAAAATTAACTAATTTTGAAAAAGTTGACTGAGTTTGAAAAAATTGACTAAATTTACAAAATTTGACTAAGTTTGAAAGAATTGACTAACACTTGGACCAATTTTGCAAAATTTCACCAAAGTCTAATTGTAGAAACAATTCTAACATTAAAGAGAAGTCAAAAAAGGAGATTAACATAAATGACAAACATGTTGGGGAAATAAATTAGATTAAAAACAAGAAATAATACTAATACTGTTAGAGTTAGTATCAAATAATAACAGATACCAATAATATACACAAGGAAAAAAAATTAAGTAGGAATTGGGTTTGGCAGGCCCAAATTCAAATCTGCCCTATTTCTAAAAATGTTTTGAGCTTGCCTCTCACCTCAAAAATTTATCCAGCTGCTCCTGGGCTTTTGACCCTATTTCCCTGCTGCTGCTCTCGTTGAAAAAAAGCGGCTTAAGGCCCCATTCCCTGTTGTATACCCAGAGTGTATATTGAGTATATACCAGTGTATACACACCGATTTTCAACTCCCAGAATCTGTATATCCGCTTCCATTCTCCGGCAACTGACCCAAAGTTGACTCGGAAAGGATTATGGGCTCAAACAGCCATGACAAATGCCAGAATGAGTCCAATAGGACTCATGGAAGGTTCACATAGAAAAACAAAAGAAAGAGAATAATATCATACTCGATTAAAGAAAGCAAGTTGTTAATAGAATAACAGAGCATGAGCAAAATCATAGGAGCCAATGATATGAAAGAGAACAAATAAGAAAGTCAAAGTTCAACAAGGTAGGGAATATGCAATACAGTGAACTATAATGTCACTTCATATTTTCTAGTTAAACAAGACGTTCAGGTAACCAAATCAAACCACACTTAACTATTAAACGTTTATGAACTATTATGGAGATAAACGAATGACTACGAGAGACCAAATGAGCTAAGGGAGAACACGAAACTTGAACAAGTATTGAATGAGTCACTGAATTGAAACATATCCATACACAGCCTGTTCCTAACAACACTATGTAGATGGTCAGTAAATGATCTAGCCCAGATCTAACTAAAACAGAGCCTAACAATGAGGGTTCAGAGAGATATGTTTATAGCTAATTCAACAACATCGAAAATATCTGAGGCGTGACAGTCACAAATGAAGCAAACTCCAAGATTGCATTAAAATAGAACCACAATTAGTTACTCAACCCGAGAAATCTGAAGAACCAGTGATTTAACAAGAACAAGATAGCACATGACTTTAAGACACTCAAGCAAACAAGTCACTTATACCTTTAAGCGCTCATAAACAGTAATACAGTTACATGGAGAAGAACATAAATAACATTAACCCTAAATTGAAATTTTCAGTTCAAACATACACTTAATAGATCAAGTTCCAAATCTTTTCCATGTTTAACAGTTCACTTAAAGAAAAGAAATCAAAACAGTAAAATATCACAGGTTCAAGTAAACATTATACCAATACCAATAAAGACATACACATGGATAAGCGAGAAGGATCAATCAAGCTCGACCTTAAGCAAAGAAGCCCATATGAGTAACTACAACATGATAAACGAGCTAAAATGGACAGAATGGATAGTTTCATCTCGCTATTGTCACACATCTCAAACACCATACACAAATTCAAATGGATATGCTAAAACATAGGAAAGCTAATAGAGATAGATATTAGATAATGACAAATGGGCAAGAAATCCAAGGAAAACTAGGCTGATCAGCCACCATTTTCGAAGCTAGGGGGTAGAGGTCAAGAGACCTATTAAAGCCTTTACCCAGTGACTCGAACTTGAACTTCAGACACAATCAGAGTAGAAATGACTCAAATATCATGGTAACAGGCTACATTCATACAACAACGAGATTATAACATTCAGTAACACCCAAACAACGAACCTAGAACCTACATACCACCAGTTTCACATTCAGACAACATAACAACAAATGAAGTCGACAACAACAACAACCTCAACTAACACACAGTAATTTATAGGCATATCTTGATCCAGACTCAAACAGGGTACCCCAAACTAGACAGCCAACAGCTAAGCTTCACCTTAAGATCGATAAACTGTTCACCAGATGAAAATTGTGACCAGAGGAGAGTTAAAACCAGAACGACAATTGCAGTCCACAACCTTGACTAGACGCATCATTATAACTGGAAAACAAGGATAATCTGAAGAATATACACCAAACTACAGCTTTCAACAATCGATTAGAACAAAATTGCCAATTACACTACTTCACAGACAGAGAGGAATATGCAACTATTCCATTATGCAGAGAATTAACTAAACGAGGTGAAGAAAGAAGATGATACCTTCTTTAAAGCAGCAAACTGGGATTTTTAGCTTCAAAAGTGAACCTCGACACCATAAGAAACTTCGTTCGAGACTTCTTGACCCCGAAATCAAAAGTTCTGGTATCAAGCGCTCTGAATCGACGAACTTTTCCAAGAAGAGTAGCGCCAGGAAAACAGAACTTTCACTGAGGTTTTTGAGGCTAAGAACGGCTGTGAGATTTTCTAGGGTTTCGAATTAAGAATCACCGCTGGGTTTTTGCTAGGAGTTTTGAAATGACTCCTCGCTGGCCCTCAAATTGTGAGGAAAAGGGATATAAATAAGAGTAGAATTAGGGTTTCCAAAAGGGGGAAATCGTGTAGAATTAGGGCAAAATGGGGAAAGTCTCTCCAATTCGAATTCCCCAAATCTTATTCGATTTAAACCCTCTCAAATGGATTCCCAGTGAAAAAACCATCGGGGTTGTTCAAATCGACCAAGACAGAACAACGTATAGGATTGGAGACACCTGGAAGATTCACCCAACAAACTCGTATCCTAGAACGTAGGTACGGAATTTGTTGAGGGGACAAAGGTTGACGTTGGATTTGCTGGGTTGAGAATCGTCTGATTTTCCCGTGATGAAGGAGAAAGGAGCGGGGAGAGAGAAATGTAACGCGTGAAGGAGAAAAGAGGAGAAAAAAGGAAAAATTGAGGGCGCGTGTCCCATACGCGCGCGTATAGAATATTAAATGTATATAATATGCAATGCTGAAATAAAGAGGAAATGGGAAGGGTTGTGATTGAAATGGGCTCATTTTGGGTCTGAAATATGGACCAAAATGATCCAATTGAGATCTAAAAATGGGTTAAAGGGGATGAGAAAATTGAATTGAGAAAATAGTCATCTAAAATTGCAAATATGACCAATTAATAATGTAATTAAATTGAATTTCATTGATTAATTTGACTACAAGATGAATTAATACAAATTAATTAAAGAACTTTTAAGAATAGCGGCCTGAAATAATTGGATTAAAATACAAAATAATAAGTCTTAAAAATAAAAGTGAGATTATATGGAATTTTTTTTTTTGTATTTTTCAAAAGCTAATTGTTTCAAATTGTTAAAATTAAAAGCTCGATAATTGATACATGCTGTGGAGGGTAAAAATTGGATGTCAACAAGGACGACAAATTATCATAAGCATTCTCCATTGCAACTGATTTTGGGTCAAGAACCTAATAGATCCCATTTAAGAATTTTTGGATATGCTGTTTATATGCTTATGGCTCCACCACATCGCAAAATAATGGATCCCCAAAGAATATTATGAGTATATATTGAGTTTGAATCATCATCCATTGTTTGCTATCTTGAACCATTAATTGAAGATATGTTCACTGTTCAATTTGCAGATTGTCGGTTTGATGAGACACTTTTTCCAAAATTAAGGGAAGAAGATAATGATATCAAAAGATAAATTTGTGAAAAAAATAAATTTTGTGAAAAAATTCATCATAGTTTCATCTTGATCCATGTGTTTCTATTTGTGAGCAAGAAGTACAAAACATTATCTACCTGCAAAGAATTACAAATCAAATGTCAGATCCATTTACAGATTTAAAGAGGATTGCTAAATCGCATATTTCTGCAGAGAATGTCCCTATTTGAATTGATGTCCCCTAGGACTTTTGAGTAGTGTCATAGCTAATGAGTCAAAAAAAGGCCTAAAGCGTGGTAGACCCTTGGATTCTAAGGATCAATATCCTATAAAAAGAAGACTAAAAGGTCAAGATGACACTACGAGAAAATCTCATATGGAAGTTCAAGATATGAATAATTCTGATATCTTGATGGAACCAATGAGCTTGAGGCTCAAGAAAATAAAGAACTATCCATAAATTCAAGTGATGTTGAAACTAATTTGAATCAATCAGAAATTGTTATGCATCATATTTTGCATATAATGTTGCAATGAAAATCATGCGAGATAGTGAGGATCTTGATCCTCAATCTATTGTAGAATGTCGATAAAGAAATTATTTGCCAAACTGGCAAGAAGTAATTCACTTACCAAGTGCAAATTTTTGGATCTATATTGCAACACCTAATTGTGTTAAACTTGTTAGTTATAAATGGTCTTTGTGCAAAAAAGAAATGAGAAAAATGAAATACAAAGGCATAAGACGTGCCTTATTGCACAAGGTTTTTCTCAAAGGCCTGGTGTCGATTATGAAGAGACATACTCACCTGTTATGGATGTAATTCACGATCCCTGAGAGAATGAAATGCATTTGAAGGATGTAGTTATAACCTATCTTTATGGATTACTTGATAATGAGATATACATGAAAATTCCTGAAGGATTTAAGATGCTCAAAGCATATAGTTCAAAATCTCGAAAAATGAATTCAATTAGATTGTAAAAATCATTATTTGGTTTAAAGCAATTTGGACGCATGTGGTATAGCCGTCTTAGTGATTATTTATCTAAAGAATGTTATACAAATGATGCAATTTGCCCATATATTTTTATAAAGTAAATAACATCAGAATTTGTTGTACTTGTAGTTTATGTTAATGACATAAATCTTATTGGAACTCCAATGGAGCTTCAAAAGGCAATTGATTATTTGAAAAATGAATTTGAGATGAAAGATCTTGAAAAGACAAAATTATGTCTTAGTTTGCAAATTGAACATTTGACAAATGGTATTTTTGTTCATCAATCCGCCTACACAGGAAAATGTTAAGATTTTATATAGATGGGGTTGTTCGATCACTTGATATGAATAATGATCTATTCTGACCTCAAGAAAAAAAAATGAGGAAATTCTTGATCCTGGAATACCATATCTTAATGTAATTGGTGCACTAATGTATCTTGCTAACACTACAAGACCTAATATTGCTTTTTAATTTGTTGGCAAGTTATAGTGAGTACTCCGATAGCTGTTCGATCACTTGATGTAGATAATGATCTATTCTTACCTCAAGAAAAAAAATAAGGAAATACTCGATCTTGAAATACCATATCTTAATGAAATTGGTGCAGTAATCTATCTTGCTAACACTACAAGCCTAATATTGCCTTTTTAAGTTAATTTGTTTGCAAATAATAGTTCTGCTCCTACTAGGAGACATTGGAATGGATCAAACACATATTGAGATATTTGAAAGGAATTATCGATATGAGCTTATTTTATTCTAATGATTGCAATCTCGATCTTGTTGGTTATGCTGATGCAGGGTATTTATCTGACCCACACAAAGCTCAATCTCAAGTAGGCTACATAATCCTTTATGGGGGTACTACAATATCTTGGAGATTTACAAAGTAGTCTATCATGGCCACTTCATGAAATCATGATGAGAGCATAGCTATTCATGAAGTAAGTCGAGAATGTATGTGGTTGAGGTCCATGGTACATCTTATTCAAAAAAAAATATGGCTTGAAATGTAATAAAGTACCCACAATTTTATATGAAGATAATGCTGCATGTATATCACAACTAAAGAGATAATTCATAAAATGAGATAGAACAAAGCACATTTCGCTAAAACTTTTCTACACACGTGAGCTCTAAAAGAATGGTGATATAAATGTGCAATATATTCGTTCGAGTGATAATGTGGCTGATTTATCCACTAAATCTCTGCCAAATGCAACTTTCAAGAAGATGGTACACAAGATTGGGATGCGTAGATTCAATTAAAAGTTAAATAATTTAATTTTGATCATGAATTTATTTATTGATATGAGACCAAACTATCAACAGAAAAAAGATATT
>JAABOM020014881.1:0-19110 GCA_011800125.2 Solanum clarkiae | reverse complement strand
ATCTTTGTATATTATGTGCCCTTTCCATCTAGCGTTGAATGCAATTTGCTAAATCTTATGCAATGCACCCCGTATACTTAGTACATTCAAATGTACAAATGCACACTTTTGCCTACATGATCTCACCATGTATGGACCGAAGATCATTATCATCCACTGTTTGACGGCTAGATCGGACTTGAGATATTTTTTATGGTGAGTCCTATCTTCCAAAGACAAGCCACCATCTATCTAGCTTATGTTGTTCCCATTTTCATTTTTACTTTGAGGTTGAGCCCGGGACATGTCTTGGCCCCTGTCCTATCTTATGTCTAAAGGCATTGTTGGACATCTTGTCGGATCTATGTGTTCTATGTTGTATTTGGAGCTTACAGTTGTGGATATCTTTTGGATATGGCTATTATGGATTTTTTATGAGGATTATATTATGTATGTATGTTTGATGGTGAAATATGGAAGATCCGAAGTCCCGAATTGCCCCCATAGAGTGTGTCATACTTACCCGCACCTTAGTCTTTATATGCTACGTGTTATGTGAATCCATGTTAATCCCTTTCCCTCTGATATCCCCATAGCATGAGTCCTACTTTCCCGTTCCTTAGAACTATGTGTTTACTTTTTGAATACGCTTCTGAACCGATGATGTGAATTTGGATACTTTGAGGCTTGTTTGGAGACTCTCGAGTTCCCATTCGGCATATCACTCCTAGACCCTAAGTCCGGGTTGTGGCATTCAGTCTCCAGCCATAGGTCTGGCATGTATATATGTGTGTGTGTGCATGTAACTCTATTGTTACAGCCTCTTCCACTAGCTAGTACTTTATCATTTTGTTCTACCTACCTTGGTGTATATTACTTATTGTTGACCTGTTCATGACCTAAATAGTCCAAGATTAGTTTTTCAAACGTCATGTTGCCCGATATTTTGGCCCTTGTTTAGTTAGCTAGCATGTAAAGTGGCTTACTCAGCAATGACAATATCAAGTCTCAGTTGCGCCTCACCCCTTTTGTTGGGGCATGAAATTAAGCCTCTACCTCAGTTTTCCCAGGAAAAACATAGCACTGAGCCCTCCAACCTCCACTTATCTTAACCGTATCTTTGTCTCTACTCTGCTAGACTAAAGCATAACTCACACCTCTATCTGAAGTACAACCATCTCTACTAACTTGGCTCTACCATGACCTATGACTTGAGATGTTGGCTCTCTGGCTAGAGTGAAGGATGTACGCTGCGAACCTGAATAAGCATTTAGAGACCCCTTTCAAATCATATGACTAGGATTACTAATCCTATAAAAAGACCTCAAAGTAGAGAATGGTTTTAATGGACCTTATGCACTACTATGAAATCCTTAGCTTGCAGGCCTTTGTTGTGAACTATATGAACCTTGACTAGAACCATACGATATATGATATGCTTGTCCACCATTGTATATTGGTAAGGATGTATGAATTGGTCCTCTCTACTGGAATGAGCCACTCTCTCTAAAAGAATTTTTGCCTTTAAATATAGAATCAGAGAGTTTCCTAGAAGCGTGGGCCATACTGTTGGGGTCCCCAAACTCCTCCTTCTCTATTAGTTTCACCTCATTAGTGGCACTTACAACAAACTAGAATGAGACTCCCTCTATAGATACCTTGAACAATGCCTATTGACTTGAATAAGTCAACACTCATGAATCCATGAAGCCTCTCCACCATATTTGGAATGAAGGATATAACATGCTTAGATAATTGATAGAAGTGAATCTCATTCTTAGTAAATGATACACTATCTTGTCTTAGACTCTCAAATCTCAGGCGACTCTCCTCGTTCACACTCTAAGGGATGAAGCAGTCATAAAAGATACTAGAGAATATCTCCTCAGATGATGAAGGAGATCAAAAATAATCAAAGATCTTAAATAAGTCCTCCACTATTCTATTACTGGCCTATAAAGTTGAAGAGTGGCATATCAAATCCCTTGTGACTCAGTTAAATGAACTGTATCCAACAACTCCTTATAGGTATTCAGAAACTTATAAGAATCCTTTGTCTTCCCACATTGTAAATAAGGTGGGTCCATCTTTCTAAAGCTGTTTATAATGATGTTACTCATCCTTAGTCAATGAAGCCAAAGGCATATCCTGAATCTCAACCACAAGTGCTTGATCAATCATGACTCTAGGAACCATTCATAGCTACTCAACCATATCTTGAATGATGGGAACCTAGTGCTTCTTCAACATCAAAACTTTTACTTGGATTGGTAAAGCTCCAGGTATGCCTGTGGCATACCACTATGATCCAACTTCTCAAGCATGCCCAACTCTCTTAACAATGTGACCTAAAACAAAGGTGTAGCTACATATTTCAGAGGATCTTGGTACTCTCTAATATCAATTAGTGGCTCTAGGGAGATATTGCTATCATGACCTTTTATGGGCACTCCACGAGCACAATTGCATCCTCTAGCTTAGACCCTACCTCTACCCCGCGCTTGGGTCTTAACAACTATCTTTGAGACTGCCTCCCATCCTTTACCAATAGTTAAAGCTCTATTCCTATACATCAATCAAAAGCACATATGAAAACTTACAATTCACACAAGAACCACGTATTATAGGAATTGGAAGAACAAAGGGAATTTTTCTAGTAGTCTTCATATTCTCTAGAAGATAAATAATAGACTCTCCACGCTAATTTTCAAGACTCTACTAGACTAGCTTGTATACATATGAGATTTATGAACCTGAGGGCTCTGTTATCATTTTGTCACAATCTAGATTTGGGTGTGATGACACCTGCCTTAACCCACCAAGACAAGTTAACGTAAGATAATAAAATAATAAGTAATAATGGAAGTAAAGCATAATTAAACAAAAATAAGAACTCCAATAAGTTAAATAACGATCTCAAAGCCATAATTCTAAAATACCCTCAACTCCTAGAGTAAAATTTACATGCCTGATGTTATGAAGTTTTGATGATTTAAAAAACCATGGGAATAGATTGGGGACCTGATACCATGAGTATTGTCAACCTTAAAGTGGTACCCAACAAATAGTACATTGTGCACTGATAGTTTGTTATTTGTTGGTGCACGTCTGCCTACTCTACAAAAATTTTCTAGCTAATGAAATGCTTCAAATACTCTGATTTTAAGTATTTATATCCAATCTCAAGAGTTTCTAAACACATTGAGTGAGTCTTCTTAGTGAGGCTCTCGAGTAGTACACTATGAAGATCAAAGTTGTTCTTGCTTTTGTGTACTTCATTTGTGTGTAATGGTGCTTTCATCTTGTGAATTTATTCATATTCTATAAAGTGATATGATATTAAGAAAGCTTTTTCTCTTCATTGCTATAGTAATTATGGTGAGTCAAAGTCTAAGTAAACTAGAGTTAGTCGATCTAGTGAGTAGCAGAGTAGCTACTTACTTTGCTAATACCTGTGGTAAAGTTATCATGGTGAGGGAGAGGGATTTAAAGTGAAATTCCTTGATTACAAAAATTTATTATCTAAAGCATTGTTCCTTTGAAACTAATGGAGTAGGGTTGAAATCCTGTGAGTGCAGTTTATGGTTTTCACCTCCCTTGAGCAAAGGGGTTTTTCATGTAAAATAGCTTGTGTACTTTTACTTTGCTGCCTTACTATTTTAGTTATTTTTATTGTCTATTGTTCCGAAAGGGGACCTGGTCCCCATACACTCAATAGACATGTGTGTTTTATCACTTGGTATTAGAGAAAGTACTCTATTAAAGTGTAACACCTAGAGAGGATCTTGAAGAAGAAATGGACGCTTCATTAAATCTAGAAGAGGGTAAGGCATCCACTGCACCTCCTCACCTTAATGGATAGTTTTACAGTTAATGGTAGACTCATATGTATGATTTGCTCATGGATGAGGATAGTGAGCTATGGGACATTATTCTTGATGGTCCTCATGTCCTACCTTGGAGGTGAAAGATTGAGACATCATTTAAGTAGTCCCTAAGACTAGACAATGATATACTGATATGGATAGGAAGAAAATTGAAAAGAACTACAAGGCAAAGAATTTGCTGGTCCGTAGTATTAGGGCTAAAAAATACAATCGGATCTCTACTTGTGAGTCAGCAAATAGGATCTGAGATTTCTTGCGTACAGCTCATGAAAGTACTAATCAAGTAAAGGAGTCTAAGGTGGCTATGCTCACTACTCATTATGATATTTTCACTATATAAAAAAAAAGGAGAATCTATTCATGATACATATACCAGGTTCTCATCCATTATTAATGAGCTCAGATGCTTGGTGAACCTATTCATCCTGGAAAATAAGTCAGGAAGATCCTCAAAATTCTTCGTATGTCTTTGGATTTAAAAGTTTATGCAATCATTTAGGCCAAGGACCTGAAGGTTTTGACAATGGGTGCCTTGATTAGTAATCTCCAAACGGACGAGTTGGATAGAGAAAATGATGATATCAAAAAGGATAAGTTGTTGGCTCTGAAGGTGAGGTGAAGAATTTGAATAAGATGAAAGTCATATTCCATACCTCATTAGAAGGTTTCAAGAAATTGTGAAGAAACATGGTGTCTTCACGAAGAAAGGAAATCCTAGTAGAGCTGATACTGCAAATGATTTATTTCACAAATATGAAAAACCAAGGCATTCTATCAGAGTTTTTCCATTACATAAGTTGGAGTACAAAAATCATGCCAAGGTTGGAAGCAACAAAGATAAGTCGAGGGACCAAAGATAAGTCGAGGGACCAAGTCCCTAACAAGAAAAGCAGAGAGGCTGCAGTAGGCTATGTTGTGAAGAAGGTTCTTGCTATTTGGGAAACTTCTCTAGTGAGCCAGAAGAGTCTGAGAATCCAGAAGATGCTTCATTTATGGCTTTAAGGGAAGAGGATAAAATCTTCAATCTAATGTTTGCATTCATGGAAAAGTCTAATGATGGTTATGAATCTGAGAAAGTGGTAAATCTATTTTATTTTAAGCAAAATTTTCACATTTTTTCTATTAAAAGGTTAAGAAAGTTCGTTACTATTCTTGTTGATTCAAGTACTGAATTAACTACTGAAAAAGATGTGTTGAATAATCAATTAGATTTTGTTCAAGATGAAAAAGTTGCTTTAGTTTCTCAATTATTTGAAGTGGAGAAACATGTATAAGGTATGAAATTAGAGAATATAGGTCTTTGTGAAAACTGAATGAAGAAATAAAGGGTTATCTGAAAGGGAAAGAAAAGGCTAGAAGCTTGCAACTTGACATTGAATCCAGTATGAATAATTCTCAAATCAAGCTAACAATGGGTCTAGAAAGGAATATTCAGTTAGAGAGGGACCTGGTTCGAGTCAAAGAAGAGTTGTCCAAATCACTAAAATGGACTACTTCTTCTAATATGTTAGATACTCTGACTTATCAGAGAGACAATAGTAAGCAAGATATGGGGTTTGTGAAGAAAGGTCTGTCTCATACCACTCATAACAAAAATGTCATTGGGTCAAATATGTGGTTGTGGACTCACTGTGGAAGAGATGTCATCTGAAAGCCAGTTGTCCTACATTATAAAACTCAGAAGAACATTTGGCAGGAGACTTTGAACAAAAGAAAAAGAAGAATGGTACCTGGTGCTAGGATGAATTCTCGGAATAATTCTAAGATAAAGAAATTGATACTAACCCCTTGGACAAGAAAACTCTAATCACCCCCTTATCTATATATTAAGAACTGAGATTGACATATGTTCCTAAGACTAACAAGTGATCTCTTGCAAGAAAGTAAAAGAAGAAGCAGTCAATGCTAGTATATGGATAGTAGTTGCTCAAAGCATATGACTGGAAATGTTGAAAGCTTACTTTCACTAAAAGCATATCAAGGTGGAGGTATTTCTTTTGAAAATGGTAAAAGGGGTACATTCTTGGCATTGGAAGAATTGTAAAGTCACTGGAATACTTAATAGAAAATGTCTATTATTGAATGGACTGAAATTCAGTTTGTTGAGTATATCTCAAATCTGTAACATGGGCAATGAACTAAGATTTCACTCAGAAAATTATGTTGTCACCAATTTAGTATCACAAGAAGTGTTTGTTAAGGAAAAAAGCATGAAGAATATGTATGTGGCTGATCTAGATTCTATACATGGAAATGATCTTACATATGTTAGTGCTCAAAGTGAAAATGAAGAACTTTGGCACAAAAGACTTGGTCATGTTAGTTCCTCATTGCTTAACAAACTTGCTACAGAGGACCTAGTCCATAGGCTACCAAAAGTGAAGTTACTAGAAGATAAAGTTTTTGAGGCTTATGTTAAAGGGAAGCAGAGTAGTGCCTTATTCAAGCAAAAGAAGCAGCTCAGTTCTACTAGACCACTAGAGTTGATTCATATGGATCTATGAGGGCCAGATAGGATTCAAAACAGAGAAGGAAATAAGAATACATTAGTGGTCATAGATGATTACTCAATGTTTACTTGGACCATGTTCTTGAGGTTTAAGGATGAAACCTATGATATGTTTGTGATCCTTGCTAAGATGATACAGAAAAAATTGAATGTAAGTTAGCAGAGACCAACCATGGAACTGAGTTTGAAAATGCAAAAATAGACACTTTATGTACAGAAAATGGAATCCATCACAATTTCTTAGTCCCAGAAATCCTCAACAAAATGGTGTGATCGAAAGGAAGAACAGAACCCTGGTGGATATTGCTAGAACAATGTTGATAGATTCTGTACTTCCTAAGAACTTTTCTGCTGAAGTTGTGAATGCTACATGCTAAGTGACAAATGGATGCTTGATCAAGTCAATTATCAACAAAACACTTTATGAGCTGCTCAACGATTGGAAACCTAAAGTAAGTTACTTAAGAGCTTTTGATTGTAAACGCTTCATTCTTAATAGTGGCAAGGAAGATTTAGGCAAGTTTGATGCAAGGAATGGTGAAGGTATATTTGTTGTCTACTCAAGTTCCAGCAAGGCCTATAGAATTTTCAACAGAAATATATAGTGCATTAAAGAAAGTGTCCATATGATATTTGACGATTCTAATGAACTTGAAAAATTAAAAGATCAAGATAAGGATGAATTTGAAGAAGTGTTGTTGTTCCACATGGATGGTGTCAATGCCAATCAAAATGGTGATGGCAACTTGGAGCAAACTAATTTTGATTTTGATGTTTAGATGATTTAGGTGTTCCTAATAGGGGACTTGGTCCTGAACTAGTTATTGATGATGAATAAGGCATTGCTGAGCAACCTAAAAATATAGATGATGGAGAAGTTAGTGTAATGGATGAGAGAGAAAGTCAAGTTCCCAAAACATCCTCATGGAGACTTAGATCTGCTTATCCCTTGGTTAATGTTATCACACCTTCGGACTCTAGGTTTCAAACCAGATCAAGATGAGGAATATGGTATCATTTTCAGCTTTTGTATCCTCTATTGAGCCTAAAAATGTGAAGGAGGCCCTAGAAGATGCTTATTGGGTAAATTCCATGCAATATAAGTTGCACCAGTTTGAAAGAAGTAAAGTGTGGCACCTGGTCCCCAAGCCATCAGATAGAACAATTACTAAAACTAGTTTGGTCTCCAGGAGTAAACTGGATGAGCGTGGAGCTATTCTTCAAACAAATCAAGGATGGTGGTTCAAGGCTACAACCAGGAAGAAGACGTTAATTATGGTAATACATTTTCTCCTATTGCAAGAATGGAAGCCATCAGAGTTCTTATAGCTTTTGCAGCATTCACGGGTTTCAAGTTCTATCAAACAGATATCAAGAGTGCTTTATTGAACAACTACCTAAAGGAGAAAGTGTTTGTCAATCAACCTCCTGCATTTGAAAATGTTGATCATCCCAATCATGTGTTCAAATCGGATAAGGCATTGCATGGTTTGAAACAAGCACCTAGAGAATGGTATAAGAGGTTGTCTAAGTTCCTTTTAGAGAATGGTTTTAAAAGAGGAAAAATAGACAACACATTATTTCTGAAGACAAGAGGAAATGACCTGCTTATCATACAATCTATATTGATGATATCATCTTTGGTGCTACTTCTAAGTCTATGTGTGGTGAGTTCTCAAAGCTGATGGGGAGTGAATTTGAAATGAGCATGATGAGTGAATTAATCTTCTTTTTGGGTTTGCATATCAAATAAACTCCTAAAGGAACCTTAATTATCCAAGAAAAATACATCAAAGAGTTGTTGAAGAAATTCCAAATGGAGTATCAAAGCCTATTGACACTCCTATGGGAATAAATTCCAAGCTAGATGCTGATGAAGCTGGTCCATGTGTTAATGATACTATGTACAAGGTTTCATAGGACTATTACTCTACTTGACTGTAAGTAGACCAGACAATGTTTTAGTGTTGGAATGTGTGCAACATTCCAATCAAGCCAAAAGAGTCCTACTTGAAGGCAGCTAAAAGAATCTTGAGGTATTTGAAGAAAACATGGGACCTAGTCTAAAACTATTCTATATGTGATTCTTTTGAGCTTTCGAGCTGATTGGTTATGCTAATGCTCATTATGCTAAGTATCAAGTAGATAGAAAAAAGCAATTCTAGAATGGCTCACTTTCTAGGATCATGTCTTGTATCTTGAGAGACCAAGAAACAAAAAAAAATTATTGCTCTTTCAATTGTTGAAGCTGAGTATGTAGTTATTGCCTCTTGTTGTGCTCAATTGCTAAGGATAAAACAACAACTAAAGAATTTTAGTGTCATCACACACACTATTCTATTATTATGTGGCAATACAAGTTCTTTGAATATGTCAAAGAATCCCGTTCATCAAAAGAGGACAAAGCACATTGATGTGAGACATAATTTTCTAATTGACAATGTTGAAGAAGGAAATATATGCATGCAATTTTACAAAACTAAAGATCAAATTGCAGATAACGTCACAAAGTCCTTGAGTAGGGACAATTTGCGAAGAACATATTGAAGCTGAAATGAGCACTTGGTTTTTGAGGCAAATCAATATCTTTTTGGCTATGATTAAAAAGGGTGGATATCCCATTATCTTTGCAATGCTTGTTGTAACTAAATCGACTCTTATATTTTTTTTGTAGGTAGTCATGTGTAATGATTTGAAGCTAGAAAAACAAAGTCCAAGAAATAACTCAAGCTAATCATCTGAAACTTTTCATAGGGATATGGTCCTAGGTCAAAAGGTTAGCACTCTTTACATTACTTTTAATCCACTTTTGAGAACCGTAGGTACTGCTCTGTATTAGCATTTTTCTAGTTGATAACAATCCCATCAGTCTTGAAAAACTAATCGCTGCTTTTTCCTTTCCAAGAAACCTTCTTCCCTTTTTTATTTTGTCTTAACTCCCTCTTTGTTTAAAAGAAAGGTTTAAAAATCCCTATAAACGTTATGTTCTCTTTAAAAGCTCTTCAAAACCCCTACTCTTCTCCCTGGTTTCCTTGCAAATCAGAAAAGTCTCAAAATATCTCAATAATCTGACGCAAATCAAAGAATGTTGAATGCTCTTGATGAAATAGAAGCAGCAAAGAATTTTCCTCTAAAACCCTTCTTTTCTGACAAAAGTATCAACTATTCTTTTAGAAGAGGAAAGCCATCTTTCACAAACAAAAGAACTCCAAGTTTAGAAGGAGATATTCTAAGTTCGAAAGGGGTTGAATCAAATATCCTTACTGCTAGTGAAGAATGTGGACTCAAAGTTTATAAGAGATGAAAGAGAATGTGGATACACCTCTTTCTAAGGAAGCATCTTAGATGGATAAGGAGTCAATGGACCATCATGTTCCTAAAATCATTACACCTCTGGGTATTTCTTCTATTGTCGACTCTGTGCTTGACGAGGATGAAGAGGATAGTTAACCTCTAGTATGGAGGGTAAGAAAAAGGATGGTTCCCACTTCTAGTAAAGAAAAAGAAGAGGTTTTTGAGGATGAAAAGTTAACAAAGAGAAACACATATCCTACTAGAGGAGCTGCTCAGAAATTGATGAATGAAGCTATTAAGGCAAGCAAGGTTCAAATCTCTACTCAAAGAAGCCTAGAAAGGTATAAGGTAATGGAGCACCTCGTCCTTGAAAAAGAGATGACCAATATAGATAAAGGTGAAAGTGAAACTGAATTGGGATATTGTCAAGGCTGTCGAGAAACATAAGAAAAGAGAGTTGGAAAAGGTTTATATTGGTGAGAGAAAGCAACCACTAAGGAGAGTGAAGACTAAAACAAAAAGAGCACATAAGGATGTTGGTGAATAAAGAGAGGGACCTGGTTTCACTTAACAAAGGCTTATAACTACGCACGCCCCATCGAAAAGAATTTGCATTGTCTGCAATGCACAAAATATCATAATAATCATAGGGGTCAAAAAAATACATGGGCACCTAAGTGACAGTCTCTAGCTAAGTTTGACCACCCTCAACCTACCTGGTGGTCTCCTAAGTAACAGGAGCATGTTTGTAGGGTCCCACGCCTCTCATACTCTTTATCTCATGTGCTCGCCACTCATCCTTATCCTGCATCAAGCGTAGCCTAGCAATTTCAAACTGCTACTCATCTGTCATCTCCTCCTTTTGTCTCGCTAACTATATGTCATCCATGTCGGGTCATTTCCTGAGGGAAGGAAATAGTGTCTCATCAGGAGAAAATAAATCTAATATCACATCAGTGGGATTAACTTATGGGAGCACAAGTGGTGCTACTAGTGTTGCTCTTATCTCGGACTGAAGTTGTTGGATCTCTGTCCGAATGGCCATTAAGTCTACAGACTATGCTTAGTTGAGGCTCCACTGTACTCACCTCTCAAATGTGTCAATGCAACTGTCGACTGGTGTGAGTCTCTTCTGAATAGCAGCCACAGTATATGCTGGCACACGCGCCTCAGCCTTGAAGATGGCCTAGCAAACCCAAGGCTAAATCTATTGTAGTAACTGAGTCAACTGGTACTCATTGCAAGCCTTCCACTCAGACATAGCTTAAATGGATGTCGCTGATACATAAACCATGCCAGTGAGTGTTACATGTGAGAGCACGGCCTCTGGTGTAGCAATAGTAGTAGTGGGCCCCCTCTCCACATCAGTCTCTATCAGTAGGGGCCCCTCAAAAGTGGGAGCAACAGTGGTAGAAGAAAATGGAGCCTCAGGCGGTGGCACTGCGGCGAACATCTCTGGCAACTGGACAGGAGGGCGTGGTACTCGTTGGAAGGCCACCAGGTTCTCATAAGCCTTTATCAAGCTAGCATCCAAAGTCCACTGAACCTCGATCTGAGTGTCTAAGTGGTGAAGTATCTCCACCCCTGCCATTATACAAAGGTGATACATCAAGCACGAGAAGAGGATAGAGGTGGACATCTTCAGAGCAGCCTCATGAATCTGCTCCACAATCATATAGGCCCAATCTATATCATAACAAGCCAAAATACTGGCAACTAGTACTGTGCAATCTGCCACCAAATTATTACATACATGCATAGGTCGAATCTATGATCTCACCATAGTCCACCAAAATTTGCCGATGAAGCTGAGGAATGCCTTCACAATGGGCTCCAACGAAGTAGATACCAACTCAGGCTCCCAGCCCTGCTTAACAATGTGGTCAGCAACCCATCTCATGAAAGTTACCCTGTAGGCTAGATCTCTTATCAGGGCATTGTCCCGAGTATGCCCTAATCTATAGTTGAATTCTTTTCTGGTCTTGGTGGCCTAGTACTCAACCAAATAACATGTAGCATATGGAGGCCTTCGAGATATCAACTTGTACACCTCTCACCCTTATATGTGTTAACTGAGGCTGAGTGAGGGGTATCTTCCCCTTGAGGAGAGGACGTAGGACTGTGGTGACATAGGATGCAAAGAACTCATAAACCAATTATGGGGAATACTTCCCTGATGGCGCTGCAAGCCATTAGAGTCCATATCGGGCAATGGTATCCTAAAGCTCGGGACGTTTTCTATCCCTAAAGTGATAATATGGGGATCCTCAAATAAGGACCGAGATTGTCGACCCTTCTCATCCTTCTATACATCATCCATGTATATCTGTTGCATACCCTATATGCACCATTAGTTAGACAAGGTATCCGGAGGTGACGGTGGTGCTAAAGACTCTGACTCTAACTCCTCTCCGAATCCAGACTCAGATCCCTTTCCAGAGGAAGTTATTTGAACTTTTATCTCTCTGACCTCCCTCAATATATAGGGGAGGGTGGACAATGATAGCCTGAGTTTGGGGCTGCCCGTCCTTTCTAGTAGCAGCTCGCATCTATGGTCGCTCGACATCCGCATCAAGTTTCACACCGAACTCCTCAAGAGACCACTGCCCTCAAGACTGCCCTAGCTATCCGAGGGCTCATCCTTCATCCTTCTCTACATGGCCTGTATCTCGTTCTTCCTAGGTTTTGAGGCTATGATACCTGAAATGCACATATTTAGCAACATGATTAACCTACACAAGTATAGGAATGAAAATCATGAACATATCAGAACTGGTGACAGATGTGTCAACGAAGGCTTGATTATGGGTCATAGTGAAAACCATGAGCCGTAAAAGGCCCCCGTCTATAGCAAGGTGCAGGTAACTTAGTTATTGTAATTACATCAATAAAACCAGGTACAACTTGTAGAATACTCTTTGAGTCATTGACTGAGTCATAGATGTGGTTCCAAACTTGAATATCTTTAAGCATGGCCCTAAGAGACCTACCTACGAGCCATAGACTAAACTACGGCTCGTAGAAGGTCTTGTCTGATAGAGTCCCAGAAACTCTAAGCTACTGGATATTCATACGAGGGGCAACCACGGATCTTGGAATATTCCACGAGTTGCAGAAGACCCTCGTGGTGTGAAATGTCTAGTAACTTGGTTTTCTAAGCCTATCAAACGGGTCCCAAAATGATATGATTAAATAACAATCATCTAAATCAGCACCAAAGCAAGAATATTATGCACCCATATGATCCCAACAAATACCCACACACCCTATATGCAACGATTATACACTACCCCACCAATTTTCATTTTACAAGTTCACACAACAAACTGACACCCATGTGAAAGTTAGAAATTAAGCATACACGTACAATCACACACATGTCATTTTTCAAATAATGATTTCCATAAAATTCAAATGACATGTGATGACATGAATTACACGCAACAACATTCCAACAAGATATAGCCACACATATATTCTTGTATTTTCATTATTCAAAACAAATGGCGACACTTCAATCAATGTTAAATGCATATCACATAGAAAGGAAACTGCTAATTTGAACCTATCAAGTTTAGACTACTATACCCATCAATAATTTCAACCTAATGACATTGATAATACAAAGGTTTGACAGCCAAGAACTTACCAAAATTAGATCATAAGGATGAAGAATTTAAAGAGAAATCCGAAAGGGGCAAAATCATGGTTGTCGGAGTGATGCTGGAAAAGTTATGATGGTGGCCAAACGGTGATCGGAGTAGTATGGTAGGAGAAAAAGGTCGGGTGTTCTAGGAATATTCTTTTTGAGAATGAGGAGTAAAAATTATTTTACTCCTCTTTTATGCATTAAACGGGTCGGGTGAATATTGGGCCCAGTTTCTACGAAACCCTAACTACGGAACATAGAAGTTTCTATAGTCTGTAGAACTTGGTCTCGTGGAGTACCAAATTCCTAATCTAGGAAATTGGTCTCACGGAGCCTTCTATGGGTCGTATGTAGAAATATGGCTCGTAGAGTGGGTCGTAGAAGCCCCCAACACTTAGAAAAATTTAGAGAACTTACACGTGGTCCATGAGCCCCATTCACGGTCCGTAGTTTTATCTATTGGCTGTAAAGTTGGCTTACGGATTGGAGTGCACATTATTTTTCTCATTGGGAGTGTTCTATGAGTCAATATACCTGTCGTGGTGTGAACCATGGCCCCGTAGAACCAATCGTAGAAGCACTTATTGTTGCTTATTTAGCCCAAGATGGCTGACTTGGTCTTATACCTGCATATTCTCATAAAACACAGTGTTACCCTATATGCCACCAGTCCAGAGTCCAAAAATTACAACCAAAATACTAAAGTTAAACTACTTGCAAGTCCAAAAGTTAAAAACAAAAGAAAATAACTACTATTACATAAAGTATCTAGGGTTGCCTCCCAAGTAGCACTTGATTTATTGTCGCCGCATGACTTGGACAACTTGGTTACTTAGATTTCACCAAGTGCCAAACTTCCATCTTCAAGTCATCTGGCCTTTTCATCGACTGACAGATGTTGAAGACAACTTCTTCATCATTCAATCGAAACTTAAGTTGGCTAAATTCCATATCCATTAATGCTCGCCCAGTGGCTAGGAAAGGCATTCCCAAGATGATTGGGACTTCAAAGTTGACTTCACAATCAAGTATCACAAAGTCTGCAGGGAATATGAATTTCTATACCTTGACAAGGACCTCATATAGTATCCCCACAAGCTTCTTCACCATTCGATCAGCCACCAACTATTGCATGCTCATAGGAGTAGGGGCTTCCAATACTAGCCTCCTAAAGATCGCAAAGAGCATTAGATTTATGCTGGCACCTAGATCACATAATGTCCTTGCGAACTCAACATCTCCAATGGTGCAGATTATGGTGAATGCTTCGGGGTCTTCTCGCTTTTACACCAAGGACCTTTTAGCAATTGCACTATAATGTTGAAGCTCTTGAGAGAGCTCTTGGCTCACAGCCTACTTCTTTGTAACCAAGTCCTTCATAAGCTTTGCATACTAAGGAATCTTCTCCAATGCTTCAATTGAGGGATGTTGATAGAGAGATATTTCAGCATGGAGGTGAAGTGCTAGAATTTACCTTCCTCCTCCTTCTGTTTCATGCTCTGAGGAAAAGGAGGATGAGGTCTAGGAATGGGTTTTAACTTTTGTGGTGTCACTATAGCATCACTCAACCCATCCTTGGCACGAACATCTCTGGTCTCTGCATCTTTTCTCTCACTTATGTCCTCACAAACATGATCATCATCAACTAGCATTGGAGGATCAATAGTATGTTTGCCATCACGGGTAGTCACCGCTATACACTACCCCTCATTCTTTGGATTCTGATCTGTATTGTTGGGCAATGTACCTTTTTGGCACTGGTCAAATTGAGTTGACATCTGACTGAAGTGTTGCTCAAGCTTCTTGATAGAAACAAAATGAGACTCGATTTTCTAATTAATATTGGAGATGTCATATTTCATCCCCTTCAATGTCTCTTTTGGAGGGTAAGACATCTTCAACAGTCGATCAAATACCTCCTCAGCTCTAGAGCCACTAGCACTCGCATCTCGACTATGTGGTGGCATATATGGACCATTCCCCGTAACCATCTCTGCGTCCCTAATCAACATCTCTATCTTAGGCCCTATTCCTGTCATAGTAGCCTCCTCGACTGTTGTATCTGAAAGAGCCATCCCTATTATACTTTCGACCTTGGTTTCCTTGACCTTGGCACCAATAGTCCTGATTGGACACTTGGGCATTGGTCCGAAAACCCGCCATCTAATCAGTGACGAAGCAAGTGCCCTGCTCATAGTAGGGCTCCTTATATATGGGTGCTCGTGAAGGCTGATGAGCTACTGCATTCACGTTCTTGGTTCTGCTTCATCAACAACTCTACATTGGTACTAATTCAAGCAAGCTCTTGCGTCATATCCTCATTTATTTTTGCTTGGGCCGAATTGGCACTAACTGTGGACGAGATCTTTATCATTGACTTATCTCTCATCCCCATGCATGATTTATCTTGACCACCTTTTCTAACCTCTTGGCAATCATAAAAAATGTATGATCTAGAAAAGAGCTCCTATGGTTGTGTCAGCAACATCTTGGTTATTCTCATCTAGGGCTCAATATAAGATCTCCACTAAGGCATCATCAACAATCTTGTGGTCAAAGACACTCTTTGGGAACTTTGTGAACCTCTCCCATATGGTACTGATCGAATCCCCAAGTAATTGCTCAAAGTTATTGATTTGGTCTTTCAACTTCAGATTCTTCGACCTCGAAAATAACCTCTCCAAAAAGGCATTTTGCAGTTTAGCCCATCTGGTGATCGAACTTTATGGGAACTCAGATAATCATAGTGTTGCAAGCCTATTAGTGACAATGGGAAGCCATGGTGCCCAACGACATCCATAGATAGATTCTGGCTTCCCATCATGCTCTTACAAATGAAGATAATGTTGTGTAGATAGTTATGTAGATCCTTTGATGGTAGGCTTGCGAACAACACGAGATTCTGCAGCATTTGAAGTAACCCACTCAAAACAACAAACTTTTTGTCATCTGGTATTGATGGTAATACAATAGCTCCAGTGACATCCTTCACTAAAGGGTCGAGCAGATATTGATTCCAAGTGTAAGTTGTGGCTTGAAGATCCTATAGTGATGGGTCAATATCCTCAAGCAGAGGTGGGTTATTATTGTTCTCATTCTAGTTCTAGTTCATTGTTGCATTCACTACATCAGTTGCAGTGTTGTTCACGTTGTTCTGGGTCATTCTTCTCATCGTCTTTTAGTCTCAGCGTCAAACGAAGCCAAGTATATGCCTCAACTTTGACTATTGTAAATACACTACACCTGCATGCTGAAACAAAATAAAAATAACAAAAACTGTAAAATGAGGAAAATAAGGATTAATTCTTGAATTACTTAAATTAAACTAGTCTAGTCGTATTCCCCGAAAAGGCGCCAAAATCTTGATGTCGCCCAAGCTACACCTCTTTTGTGAAGGTTAAACATTGTCAAGACATACAACCTAACCAAGGTTAGGGTCGAACCCATAGGGAATATGGTAGACTCAGAGTAATTTTAAGTAATTTGAGCCAATTAACCTACTTATCTCCTGAAAGGGGGGCTTTGTAATTTGCAGTATGTAATCCTTAACTAGAAAAAGTGTATGAAACCAGTGAAAAGTGTAACTAAGGTATTGTGTTTCCAATGATTTCGTAACTCGGTATTACCAGATAACTATAATCTTTTCTAGTGTGTTGCATGCAAAACAATAAGTTAATTTTACCAAACCTTTTGATCATGGCGAGAGGTAAATTTCACTATGTGATTTGATCCCCCTGTAGTGTGACATTACTAACCCTTACATATTGTCCCAGTACAACCTCCTCTTGATCTAGTTTGGTTGATTAGATGAGAAGAAATTGATCCAATCCTGTTAATTAATCTTTTTTCTCATTTACTACTACCTTGATCCAATTAGTAACAACCAGGCGAGATTGGCCATCATTAAAAATCAATGAAATGCGGAGAATTAATTGATACACACATGCACACTTTCCAAGAATTATAAATTATCCAGCTTTATATTGTTAGTTCTTCATGGTTCCCACAACCCTAGTTGTGAATTTAGCTATGCATAATTATTATATATGCAAGAATCATGATATGGAATAACATAATTGAGAACTTACAAGGATGACTTTAAGAACAAGAAATCCCAATTCTTCAGAAGAAATAACAAAGTCTGAATTAAAATCACAAAATAGTGTTCCAAGTGTTTCTAAGAACTTCCCTCTATGTTTCTGGTCGTTCTCTTCTCTTCTATATTGAAAATAGCCTAAAAAAATCTATTTATAGTACTTAAAATACAAATCAAAAATAAAATAAAAAAATTGAATTCGGCAGGTAATACGAGCAAGTATACTAGTCGTACTAAATGTTATGGCCCATATCGGGGCTTCGTGGACTTCATTTTTCAAATCTAGGCGCAACTTCTATGAGAACTTTCTAAGTATATATATATATATATATATTATGGTTTCGTTAGATGACTTTTTAGAAAATCCCAACTTCTGATCCTTAGGATACGAAACCACATCTATGACTCGTACAAATTTCCACGACTCGTCTGACAATTCGTAGATATAACTTTAGAAAATCACTCCTTCACTAGATCTCACTTACGAACTAACTCTATGACTCGTGGAAACTTCCATGGCCTGTAAAGTACCTCATAGATCAGCAAATATTGCAGCAACTGCACACCTAACCCAATCGTGCCAAATCCTGTAATCCTGAAAATCAAACATAAAAACACATCAAACCCACTAACATCTCTTTGAGAATGCACAAAATTCCAAGTTTTAATCATCAAGAGTGTTGTATTTTGATTGGACATCAGAAGCTTACAAAGGCTCATACAAGAAAGTAGAATAAATAGTGAGAATAAGTTTCTTCAATGAGCAAGTTATTGGTCAAGGTGATGAGGAAGTAGGTAATACCAATCCCAAATTACTACCCACATGAAGCTAGTTACCTGGAATATTAGAGGCATGAATAAAATGTACAAACAAAAGGAACTAGTACATTGAAATATACTAAGTATGTGAGATGTAATATATACATGGAATTGTAATGCCATCATTCATAAGTAAAATATATACATAGATATAAGGTAATAAGATACATAAATATGAGCTTAAACTTGTACAAGGAATATTGCTCAATATGTAAGAGAAAACATGTATGAGAGATCATATAAGGAATCATAATATAGAGTCATAAACTTGTGGGAGAAGATTTTAGCCGGCATATAAGACCATGTGAGCTACTACAAGAAATGTAACATAACTCCCTATGTTGGCACAGGAAGGTCACTTGTTGGGTGGAACTCCATCAAATTCGCATGCATCTTGATAACATGAATGACCTATGTGGATCCACTAGCCTAGCCTACAAGGGATCCTATGGTGGCACATAGTTAGGGACATTGAGATTTATCTTTATGGGTCATCCTCAACTAACCACATGAATCCTAATCTCAAGTCCACCCGGTGCTAAGTAATCCCACAAAATCTTTAAAACATAACTTTGAATCATAAGTGAGTATTGTCCTTTCATCTTGGGGACCTTCTTAAAACATCTTTAGGGCGATTTTCAACATGCTTATATCTTTGAAAAGACATAAATTTAAACTCATTTTTAATGTCGTTATCATCATCATAAATCATGTAAGACTTTACTTGAAAACTAGGTAGGTGTTACGCCGAAAAATGGCTTATTTGAAAAGAGAAAATCAAAAATAAATTTAAAACTAAAAACTCAATTAATTAAGAGAAAACTAATTTTGAAATTTTGAAAGGAAAACAGAGTCGCCACCTAATTTTACGGATAAT
>JAABOM020014871.1:0-19110 GCA_011800125.2 Solanum clarkiae | reverse complement strand
CCCTTTTAATATCCTCCTTGGGCTGATCATATAGTCCCTTTATGATGCTAAAACATGGGCCAAAGTTACACCCTTAATACGGAGTTTATTCATAATCAAACTTGAACAAATTCGACGTCGAGTCTCGTCTCCATTTAACTAACAAATTTAATCTAAGGAAGTAGGTGACTCACCTACTTGCTTACTAAGTCCTACATGCACCTCAATTCTCTCACTTCATTTTAAGGCCGTAATCTTCTCAATTCGACACAAAACATGTATACACTCGACCCTCTTAAGCGTTAGACGCACATATAGCCCATTAACACGAAATTCAAGCACTTTTAAAATTTAGTGCAAATTTGACCAAACCATGTCATGTTTCATTTTTTATAGTACTAGTACTGTAAGGTGTGGGGTGTTACAATTTAGGCCTAAAAGATCACACAAAATGATATAGCATAGGATTAGAGTTGGCAAAAATTACAAAAATTGCCCTTCATTAAAATTGTCGGATCCCATCTACGAGACCCCGACTATGAGTCATGGTTTGAAGCATGAACCGTAGTCCTGGTTCTCTTGTTCTCCTTTTCTAATCTTCAAAAACTGTTGGACAAACCCAAACCATGAAACCCCTTCTTATGGGCTATCCTTTGGTTTACGAGCCATGGTTGGACTCGTAGAGTCCATCCATACTTAGTGAAACTTCACTTAACTAGGCCCCTTTTTATGATGGCTTCCTACAGGTCATGAAAACATCTACGAAATGTCTTGTTAATAGTGCTCCTCCTAGAAATTGCAAATTTCCTTCATGCCTAGAATCCTCACTTACAACACTTTCTACGGGCGGTGTATTGACCTATAAGTTGTTGATGGCTTCATGGGTTATGCCATACTTGAAACTTTTTCCATTTCTTGAAGTTCATATTCATGAGCTGGACCTACGACTTAAGGTTCCATCCACAAACCATGGACTATACCTCATGAATACACCCTGGTAATTTTCCAATCAAACTTTCTTTCACTTTTAAGCTCCTAAACTAAGGGTCGTTACAACATCTCACCCTTGGGAAGGTTTGCCCCCGAATGTACTAAAAGGCTGGCTCTAAAGAGTTAATCATCGGCTAACAACCTATTATGCATGCAAAATTCAAATTAAACATCAATTCATGAATCTTTCAAAATTTATAATTAACACATGTCTTAAAACAGTCCATAAACATAGTAGGGGCATGCATCATGCAAAACTAAAATGCAAGGAATTTGAGGTTTAGGTAAGAGTAACTCACTACCTTAAGCTTGTGTAGAATGGAATAGATATAGATAACAGCTCATCATGTCCGCTTCCGCTTCCCGTGTGGCATCCTCAACTTGATGATTTCTCCAAAGCACCTTGACGGATGCAACTTCCTTGTTCCCTAGCCTTTTCACTTGTTGGTCCAGAATCTCAACCCCTACTTCTTCATGACTTAAATTATCTTCAATGTTCACATCTTACAAAGGAACTATAGAGATTAGATCACCTATGAACTTTCTCAACATCAATATACGAAAAATCAGATGGATCAAATGCATTCCACTAGGTAGGTCGAACTCATATGCCACCTTTCCCACTCTTCTCACCACTTTGTAAGGCCCTACATACTTAGGGCTTAACTTTCCTTTTTTATCAAATCAGATCACAACTTTCATAGGAGACACCTTCAAATAGACCCAATCGCCAACTTAGAACTCAAGATCCCTCCTCCTTACATCAGAGTAGGACTTTTAATGACTTTGGGCCGTTTTCAACTTCTTTCTTAACTTTAATTTTTACATAACATTCATGACTAGGTCTAGTGCTATCAAGGCCATCTCGCCAACTTCGAACCACCGAATGGGTGATTTACACCCTCTACCATACAGTGCCTCAACCGGTACCATCTCAATCTGTAAGGACCCGAACCCTAAGTGGCCCTAACAATGCTTAAAAGTGGGTTTCCAATGAACTTTGATAAAGGTGTCCTTCCAAGGACACCTCCACGAGCTGTGAAGAGGTCCAAAAGCCATAGAGGCAGCCCTGGGGTGGCCCTTAGACTTTTCATGTGTATCTTCACCTTAAGAAAAGTTTTAGGCTTCGTGGCCCACCATTGACAATGATGGACTCTCCCGGAAGGATCTTGTGCTAAGTATCAAAGTAACATCTCGGAACCTGGGATTTTTCACAGACGTTACCACATACTATGAAGCCTTTAGTGGAAACACCCTTGGCTAAAAATTTTCAAAGTGCTGAAGGCGTCTTTTCATGGACACTATTGCCAGTACAAGGCTTCACGAACTGTGGAGCCAAAAGTGCATGTGTCCAAAATTATTATCTTGTTCCGTTTCATTAAAGGCCCTATTGTAATTTGGTTCACATCTAAGGCCTCTAATGACTTTTATATCTATCCTAAAACCCCTAAATCAGCCCACTCACTTATTCTGAATTAAAACACTTAGACTCAAATTCTATCTTCTAAAAGTCCATTTAAGTCAAGCTTTGAAGATCCAAGCTAGGATTTCAAGAGGAATTTCAATTCAAGTCAATTTCATCCTTATTCTTCTAGTTCTTCATGGTGTGTGGGATTGATTCATCATTCCCTTCCAATTATGATGACTCAAAAATCTATTTCTTCATTACATGATTTCTAGTATGATTTGCAAATGGATTTTTTTAATAAGTTTTAATTTGTAGAAATTAAGCTATGGGCTGAACTTAATTATTGATTTTATGATGATTTGAATCTTATTATTATGATTTGCATAGATTTTATGAAGAATTCAATATGCATGTTCCTTTAATTTATGAAAGGCAAGGGTAATGTCAAACTCGAGTTCGATCATGATGGTGCCTGCTAGGTCCCACTTATAGCAAGCCAAAAATCCTGAAACACTCCTCATGTGCTTCAGAATGCGTTGTAGTCGTATTTTCCAAATATCTAAAAAACCATGTGTGATTTCAAAAATCTGACTTTATATTCTTGATTAAGGGGCAAAATTAAGTGCAAAATGGGTAAAACTCGGATTTTAGAAGACCCATAGCCAAAAATAATTTTCACTAATTTATGATTTCCAGAGAACATCTGCACCCCAGGCATGATGAGGCCTGGGCATGGATTAGTGTTGGATTCTGCTTCGCGTTTGGTCCGCGTAACGGAT
The DNA here is from genome assembly GCA_011800125.2 of Solanum clarkiae. Classification (NCBI taxonomy): domain Eukaryota; kingdom Viridiplantae; phylum Streptophyta; class Magnoliopsida; order Solanales; family Solanaceae; genus Solanum; species Solanum clarkiae. The sequence goes on along the minus strand of JAABOM020014871.1, from coordinate 15,954 downwards.
TGGACGCGGACCAGTGTAATTTTTCCCGCTTTTTTAATATTTCATCCAGGGGCATTGGGGTAATAACCCAATGCCCATTTAAATGTGAAATCTTCAATACTTAGCCATTTTCAACTCTAGAACTCACAAAACTATCTCTAAAACAACTCCAAGACTTTATCCAAATCCCCAATAAAATTCAAGGATCTCAAGAACAACTTTGGATTTCAAAGACCCAATCCAAGCTTCAAGTCTCCTTCAAGTTCACTCTAAGACATTCAAGGTTTTAAGGTATGTGGGTCTTCATCCATAGGTCCTTTCACCCATAGGGCCCAACCTTCTCATTTTATGAAACATTGCATGATTTTAAATTGTATTACCTATGGGTATCTCTTATTATGAATTATGAACGTAAATTATGTTGGTTTTATCAAGTATTGATTGATTATACATGACTATCTATTTTAATCTCATACCATGAGTTGATTTATATCTATTAAAGTTATGCATGATATGAACTATGAATTTTGAAATGGATTTCAAGATACCCAAAATGAGGGTTTTACTACAATACTGGTGGGTTGATTTGAATTGAATTTGCTCCATCTTGTTATACTCTTGAGTTATATGATTTTGAACAAGTGTCATGAACCCACAATGTGTTTGATGAAATTATATGACAAGAATTTCTAAGTTTTTGATGAACTATTGGATGATTTACAAGTCAAGTGATTTCCAGATAATTATGGGCTCCCAAGTATGTATTTGATTCATGAAAAGTATCTCTGATGTTAAAGTGACAAGTTGAGCCCTATTTCAAGATGTTACCCCCTAATGATCCATTCATGTCAAGTTGAGGGATCAAGCATGATTATTTTACCCTCATGTTCAAGTTCAAGTAAGCTCGTCAGTAGAGGTCAATTATGTGAATGAGCTACTAATGTCATGTTATCACGTCTCTTACAAGTTATTCATGTTATGATTAAAGTATGATCATTTCCGTAGGATTAGATTTAGCACTGATTGAGGCTTAAGATGGGGGCTCGACTCAAGGGGTCTTTATATAAAGTCTTTAGTCTCTAAACTATGTGCGACCATAGGATTATGTTATTTTCCCTAAATGGTATTTTCTAGTGCATCCATCTAGTTCATATTATCATCTTTTGTTTACCTTGGCAAGTAGACCACACTTCGCCAAGGAGTGTCATACCCAATCACTTTATCGAGGAGGTGTCATGCCTTGGATTACAAGTAGTAGCTCACTTGGTCTATGTAGGGTAAGGTCTCGTCCCATATATGTATGATATATTATGCAAGTTAAATGTTTTATATGCATGTTTTATTACAAGCATTGATCATACATGTCGTATTGAGATTACATCCATTTCCTATATGTATGTATTTTTAATATTATGGCTTATATCTTTGTTGCATTGCACCTTGCATACTTGGTATTCAAAGTACTAATGCATACTCTATGCTCACATGATATTACCATGTATGAACCGGAGATCCTATTGATCCTCCTCCTCCACGTGGCTAATTCAGTTCTTTGAAGAAAGCTTTGGTGAGTCCTTAACTTCGAGGACAATATTATCATGAGGGTGAGCCCGGAAAATGTCTTGGCCCCCGCTCCATTCTATAGTAAAGGTGTTGTTGGATACTACATTTGTATATGCTTATGAGCTTTACTCTTCTTATGTTTTATGATTATGAAGGACTTTCCTTAGTCCCGCTTCCCTATTTAATATTTGACTCTTGTTATTGTCTTGTTTTGCTTTCGCAACCAAGGATGTGTACATGATATGATAAGAGGCTTGTTTGGATTGTTTTGGACTTCCCATTCACCATATCACGTCTAGGCCCTAGGCTTGGGTCGTAACAAATCCAACCCCTCGGGTACCTGTCCTAGCATCTACTTATGTCCCAACATCATAATAATAGAATTATAACAAAAACTACCCAGAACCTGGAAGTCAGTACATAATCATAGTAATAGGAAAAATACATAGCCGAAACATAATGTATATCAATATGATACAACACGAGAATATTCCTACAAAATACATAGTCTACTACATGACCTGAGTCTGATAACAAAAGACGACCATCAAAAGGAAAGAGACCGTGACAAAATCAAAGTTGTTGGTGCTCATCAAAGGAAGTCTCATCGCTTGTGGAAATCCTTAGAGATTACCACCCCCCGGTTGGTACCTGGACCTGCACCATGGAAAGATGAAGAAGTAGGGATGACTACCAAAAAGGGGCACCTAGTAGGCATCATCAGCCGATTGAATGAAATAAAATACATAAAGAAGAACAAAAGTATCAAAAAGTAGTAGACCCATCAAGTCAGCCCATAGCATCAATCGAACCGATCATAGCAAAGGAAGCACATCATTTGACGACACTGGATGAACCCATATCATAACTGACACCAAACCAAAAGCACAGAGTAATATATGGGTGTGAAACCCTACGATCTATATTTGTACGCCACCCTGGGCCCTCATAAGCCCTAGAGGAGCACTTACGCACAAAATAACTGACAGATATTCACTAAAATCTGGATGAAATCATTGCAGAGCCTAGCCCTCCAATCATAAGGTCAAGGGTCAGTTGTACGTGGATGAAAGGCCATATTATTTAAGCCTAAATACCCTCTGAGTCCCTATAAGCCTAGAATGTACACCTACGACCATGAGGGTGTGAATAGGTGAGTGGATCCACATAAATGATAAAATAGGCCCTCGCCACCCTCCAATAATCATAACATTAACTAAGTCATGACCCATTAGAAATGGTATCACATGGGGGTGTGAACCCGTTAAATCACTCAGGGACTCTAACCCTGGGTCTTCCAACCTGGCCTTCGATTCGGCAGTCGACTAATGCAAAGTGGTCTGACCATAAACATAACATGGGGATGTATCCTCGATGGGAGAAAGTATCCCCCTATCATAGTCAACAATGTCTCGAAAACAGAATACAAATCACAGGGCCCAACCCTAAAGAATATTAATAGTGTCCTCGATCCAAATCCCTACTAGTGCTCGATCCTCAAAATCGACATCCATGCTTGGCCCTACAGTCGCTGCCACTGAGACTCAGACCGCGGGAAGCATCACTTAGGACTCAGACTCTTGGACATTACCATCAGAGCTCACAGCGACAGGAAACTTCATCTGGGACATGAGGTATCAATAGTTACTCCTTCAGCCAGTATATCCGGATTTGAAATTCCAAAGTGAAGTCGCGCCTAGAGTCAACGTAGACTGGTATCCCACAACTTCTCAAACTTCCATCTCAATAGTGTGGAAGAAGAAAATAAATCCAGTGGCTCACAATAGTACACAAGAGCGTAGACCTCAATAAATAGGGGAGGATCCTCCAAATAGGAGACCATACTATAATCTAGCTCACAGCAGGTAATAAAAGAAGAAACAAGTAATAATAGGGATATCATAAGTATCCACAACAGATAGGCCCAACAAGTTCATGATATCCTAGAAATAATGTCATTATGTTGCAAAAATTAACGAATAGATGCCCAGTCATCACGGCACATCAATATAAGACATCAATACACTCATAAACATCAGTTAGATCAGAATACATACCTATCCAAAACAGTAAACCCACATACGGTCCTTACCAGGCTTCCCTATAGCCCAACAGTACCAATATATATACATATATGCATTGAGATATACTATTCACAACCAACCACACACATTACAATCCCACAATCACAACACTATGCATATCAGAAACTACTAGCATTATACACACATTTCAAGCTCAAAATGCATGAAACTCCACTCAATCTACATTTTGGGGGAAAGATAGCCTACTTGGAAATTGCTGCCTCAACTCTGAGTCAGTCTAGCCTTGCTTTTCCCTTCCTAGAAATCTCTCGATATTGCTCGGTTGTTAGAATCTAATTCACGGTGTCAACATGATCAGTTTCGCTTATTATCCCAATAAACAAGCAAAATTAAGTAAAAGGGATCAAAAATGGGAAAAATGGGCCCCATGCCCAAAACCCCTATCAAGAACTCCAAAAATGACCCCCACGATGGCCAAAGCCTACAATTAAAAATTTTTCACAAAATAAGCCACATCGAGAAAAGGTCTATAAATGAAGTTTGAAGCTCTATCAGAAAAACATTCTTTTCAAACTTTCTTAGTCTAAACTCTTGAAAACCGTACAACTTTTGAAGCTGATCACAACATCAGGTTTTGATTCCGAGCACGTTATGTTGCATTTTTAGTGAAACGCCCTTTTAACTTCTGGTTGAGCTCATTTTGCAACTTTCAGCTAGGAATAACATGAGAACCCTCTGTTCTCGAAAACATCATTCCAGAGAATCTCCTAGCACAAATCATCCATTTCAGACCCTGTATTTCTTCCAGAGATTCTCTTAATTATTCCAAAGCAACTAGAAAAAAGATTCTTTAACTAAAAGAATTCAGTTCAGATGTAGGATACCTATCCAGAAGTTTTTGCAACTCAATCATAGATGATGGAATCATTAAAGATTTGACCTTTTTGAATTCTATCTGTAACTCACTAAAGGTCCAGGAAATAAAGAGAAGATGTGTCCGAATGAGATATCCAACAACAGAAGAAGGAAAAGGATTGAACAGAGGAACTCCCGAGCATTTGGCGATCTCAGATGTGTCGATATCAATGGTGACTCGTTATTTCGATGAATCATTTCTTTGGGCCGAAGAAGATTACGTAAACACTTACTCGAGATCTCACTTATTAGATTCTATTGTAGAAGACATAGTTTTTTCTAAAGAATTCGCCATGATATACCTGATTCATACATAATATAAGGAAAAATGGATATAAACTTTTGACTACTACTTGGTAAAGGAACCGTCGCTATCTCATTCTGAGGCTGTTTATTAGGGTTTTTTCAAGAAACTCATTTTAGTAGCTTCGACTCCTAACTAAGCTGCATACTCCCAAAATTCTCAACCAACCCATTCTAATAGTCCCAATAGGTCATAATAAGTCTGAGGTCACTATACAAAAACTCAGGACAACATAATTAGCACAGACATATAGAATTAACCTATAGGGTCATGACACAGTCATCTGGGAGAGCTCCTGGAACCTGATCTTATACTAGGACATGGTCATTTGTCCCTGCTCAAGTCGTACAAACTGATCCTGGTGATGATCTCTAAAACTCCTGGGCACAAACCTGGTCATAAAGGCCTCTATAAACTCAACACAAGTCAACGGTGCAATATGTACAGGTCTGGTATTCTGGCTAGTCCACCACCACTGTTTAGTTGTACTATCGAGCTGATACACAGTGAACTCAATGCCCTGAGACTCTAGTAATCGCATGGCCTGCAATCGCTCCTTACACGCAGTGAAGAACTCCTACGCATCCTCCCCTAGAGCTCCCAAAAACCTCAGCGGAGTCAATCTCAAGAAATATCCAGGCAACCACTAGTCTTGGAACTGCACTACTCCCTCTAGTTGTGGTGGGACCTCTAGAGCAGTAGGCTCCACGGGCACCTGAACTGGTGGGGTTGGAACTGACACTACACCCTGTTGTAAGGCTCCAAGTGCTGCAAGGAACTGAGCTCCCCTGACTGTGGCTGAGCTGGGGAATCCAATCTCTGCTCCTTAGGTTCGGGGGTATGCTCCCTATCCAGGACTAATAGTACATCCCAACCCCGGCCCTGACCTCAGTCCCCATCTTGAATAGGCCATCTATGCACCATACCTACAAAATAGATGAGGTCAGATTCTCAAAAATTGGAGGACCATTTGGCAAAATGCACAATAAGAATTAACAACACAGGGAGGTTGCTCAACATCCCGTAACCTCCTGAGATAGGCTGCAGACATCTCTGCACCCATCAATAGGATTCTACTAGATGGTGACTCTGTACATCTGAGACTAGTAAGACTTAGGCACTGATACTAACTTGTCATGGCTTGGTTCCTTTGATTGCTAGGTCCCACATACAAGTAAGCCAAGAACTAAATCCTGGGGTACCTGTCCTAGCATCTATTCAAGTCCCAACAGCATAATAATAGCATAATAAAAGAAAATACCCAGAACATGGAAGTCAGCTCTACATAATTACACTAAAGGGAAAATACATGGACAAACATAATATATATCAATATGATACAACCTGAGAATACTCCTACAAAATACATAGTTTGTTGCACATGACCAGAATCTGACAACGAAAGAAGGCTATTAAAAGGAAGCAAACAATGACAAAATTATAGCTGCCTATGCTCACCAAAAGAAGTCTCCTCGCCCTTAGAAATCCTAGAAATCAATGTCGTCGACTGCTACCTGGACCTACACAATGGGAAGATGCAGAGGTAGGGGTGAGCACCAGAAAAAGGTGCCCAATAGGCATCATTAGCTGATTGAGTGATGTAAATGCATAAAGAAGCTCAAAAGTATCTAAAAGAAGTAGACCCATCAAGATACCCCATAGAATCAACTGAATCGATCACAGCAAAATGGAAGCGCACAATTTGGTGAAATTGGAAGAAGCCATATCATAATTGACACAGAACTAGAAGCACAGTACTGTAAATGGGTATAAGGCCCTACGAGCTATGCCTGCCACCCTAGGACTCCATAAGTCTGGGCACTGGCACATAAAATACCTAACAGATAATCAATTATCTGAAAACCCCACAGAATCGTCACAGAGCCTAGCCCTCCAATCATAAGTTCAAAGGTATGTTGTACACGGGTGTAAGACCATAGTACCTAAGCCTGCACGCTCTCTGATTCCCTATATGCTGAAAAGGTACACGCACGCACAATCAGGGTATGAATAGGTGAGTGGATCCATGGGTATATGATTAGGCCCTTGGCCCCCCTAATCATAACAATAATTGTGTCCTTGACCCATCAAAAATGGTATCACACAAGGACTCGAACCCTTAAAATCACTCGAGTACTCTAACCCTTGGTCTTTCTTTGACCTGGCCTCTTGTTGGGCAGTCAGCCATGGCCAATTGGTCTGTCTATAAATGTAACGACGGGATGTATCCCCATGAAAGGAAGAATCCCGCTATCATAGTCAATAGTGTCTCGATAAGAATGCCAACCATAGGCCCAACCCCATAAAATATCAATGAGATCCTCGACTCAAATCTCAGCTGGCTCTCGATCCTTAGAATTAACATATGTGCATACTTTTGTAGTCATAACATAGTGTCATCCATGAATCAGACTCTTAAATATGACCCTCAGGGCTCACAGTGGCAGGAAGCTCCATCGAATACAAGTAATCAATAGTCACTCCCTCAACTAGTATATCATGATTTGAAATTCCAAAAATTTGTTGTGCCTAAAATCAATGTAGTCAAGGACATTCTCAAACTGGTATCCCACAACATCTCTAACTTCCACCCTTAATCTCATGTAAGCAGAAAACAAATCTAGCGGCTCATGATAGTACACAACTGTGTAGACCTCAATAAACAGGATAGGACCGACCCCATAGGGGACCATTCCATAAACTAGGTCACCATAGGTAATGAAAGTAGAAATGTGGTAATAACAGGGATATCATAAGTATCTACAACAAATACGTCCAACAAGATCATAATACACTAGAAATCAAGCCATTACATGGCAAAAATAAACGAGTAACCCCTAGTCAGCATGATGAATCAATATTAGACATCATACATCATAGACATCAGTTAGATCGAAATACATACATGTCCATGGCAGCGGCCCACATATGGCCCTTACAAGTCCTCGCTATATCCTAATAGAATGAATATATATATGCACACACACACACATATGCAACATGATGTACTATTCACAGCCAATCATGCACATTACAATTGCAAAATCACAACACTATGCGTATAAGAAGATACTAGCATTATACATATAAATCAGGCTCAATATGCATGAAACTCCTAATTAATCTAAGGTTTTGGGGAAAGCCTAGCCTACCTGGAAAGTGATGCCTTAACTTTGAGTCATCTAGTTATGCTTTTCCCTTTCTGGAGATCTCCCAAAGTTGCTTAACTGTTCTAATATAATTTATGGTGTCAACATGATCACTTTAGCTGTATTATCCGAAGAAATGAGCGAAACTAAGAAAAAGGGTCAAAATGGGTCCCATGCCTGAAATCCCAAACAAGAATTTAAAAAATAACTCCTACACTGCTCCAAGCCTAGAGCCAAAAAGTTAGCCCTGGAAGACTGAGAAAAGCTCTAAAAATAGAGTGGGAAGCTTTACCGAAAAAAATTCTTTTTAACATTTTCTTGGTCTAAATAACTAAAAACTATACAACTACAGCCAATACCCAGCTAATCATCACATTCCCCTTGGAACATAGAACACTTTAGGCTAAAAAAAATTTCAATTCTATTAAGATTCAGTCACAAAATCAAGAAGCAAAGTTTTTACCAAAATCGAGAATGACAGCAATAAAAATAGGAAAAGTACCTCGAAGCGCTCATCAAGTCCCAAAACAAATGTAGATTTCTGAGTCACGTGGACCGTTGAATCCCTAAAATCAGAATTAAAATGAGGATTTTATCGCCAGAGTGACTTTGGACTTATCCTGGTTTGTGATTGATGAACATACATATATAGGCCTCACATGCCTTCTCCGCAATCGAGGATCTAGTGCCGTGAATGCGAAGGCATGTGTCACATCCCTTGATCTGCAAATGTGAGAGGCTCTTTGATGACGCTTATATGCCAAGCTAGCTTCCATGATTGTGGCAATGGCCTCCGTGAACGTTAAGTGAAATTGTTGCTGGTGCTGCACAAACACAACTTCCATCTCTTCCAGGGCATCCCCGAGGCTCTCGATATCCATTTTGCACAAATGAATAGTGTAACTACACTAATTTCAATGTTTTGAATCTAACAACGTAGCTTGAGTTCCCAAAAGCGCCTTCTATGGAAAAAGGAGCACCTCACTTCATTTCGGCTAAAATTGGCTAAAAGATTTGGGGAGGTCAAAATGCTATTGAATGGCCCCGACAACTAGTAAAAGGTCATTTTAGATTGTTTTTGACACTATGAAGCTGACCACACTATCAATTTTTATTTCTAAGTGCATTAAGTTGGGTTTTTATAGAGACACCTTTTTTAACTTCTGGTTTAGCTAGTTTTGCAACTTTCAGCTTAGAATCACACTGGAACCCCTTGTTCTCATATCAACCACTCTCCTAGAACAAATCGACCATTTCAAAACTAATACAACTATTAGAATGCCATTCTGAGGCCGTTTACTAGGGTTTTACCAGAAAATTCATTTTAGCAGCTTTGGCTCCTTGCTAAGCTTCATACTCGCACAATTCTTAACCAAAACATACAAAACCCATTCCAATAGTCCCAACAGGTCATAATAGGTTCAAGATTGTTATACAATAGCTCGGAGCAACATAATTATACAGAAACATAGAATTGACCTACAAGGTCATTACATGTAAATTCAAGTGTGTCTTAATGATTAAGTTCTTCATGGATTTCATATGATTTCTTCCTATTATGTTATTTTAAATCATGAATTCAAAATACCCATGCTATTCTCTCATTTCTCATGACATCTTCTTGCATAACATAGATTTTCATGAGATTTATGATATGGATTATTACCCAACAATAATTATGACTATGATTTCAGGCAAGTATAGTTATGACATGACATGTGATCATATAATGTCTATGATATAAATTTAAGAAGTTATGTGTGTATACAACATCATGTACAAGTAGGAATGAGCTATTCCTATGAATGAAAGTATGATATGAAGTATGATTCGACTTTTAAGCCTAAGTATGCATGACTATGAAGTGTGATTTGGCCTTTAGGCCTAGGTATGCATGATTATGATTTAAAAAGACTTATGTTCTGATTTCAAGCATGTATATGTATATGTATTCCCATGGGATGATGGCTTAACATCGAATGAGATTGAAGGTGGAGGATGGACCCAAAGGGTCCTTATATAAAGTCTCCTTTCTCAAACTGCGCTACAGTGTACCTTTATGTTTAATACCTTTTTTAGGGATGGTATTCTCTTTTTTAGGGATGGTTATGATATAGACTACCTTTGGAAAGTAGTCTACTCCCATTTGATATAGAGACATATATCAAGCAACCATGTAATTGCTCGCATGAATTTCGATGTTGGTTTAGGTCACATCCCCGTATGCTGAAGTATTATGACATTCATGCATCATGGATTTCAAGGCATACTGATATTACATTCATTCTATATACTTATTTCTATATATATATATATATATATATATATATATATATATATTCTCTCGTCATCTACTATTGATTGGATGTAAATATGTTCACAATCATTCGCATGCCTACATACTTAATACATTCAAACATGTACCGTGCACACTTTTGCCTACAGGATTTGACCATGTAGGAATCGGAGACTATCTTCATCCACCTCTTGACCGTTAGATTGGATTGCGAGATTGCTCGTGGTGAGTCCTTTTCTCAAGGACAAGACTCACCTTCTACCTATCTCTTATAGTATATTTGTCATGACCCAAGCGTGGGGCCTAGATGTGACTGGAAAATAGGAAACCCGATGGAACCCCAAACAAGCCTCATAGCATATCATTACACATCCTTGGTCGCAGAAGCAATTAAAATGATAATAAGAGATAGCATAAACAAGGGGAATTGGGACTAAGGGTAAACTTCCATATCATAATCATTAAGAAACAAGAGAGTCAAGGCTCATAGCATAAATACATCTCATGTCTAACAACACCTCTACTACATAGATAAGAACGGGGGCCACGACAAACAACCGGGCTCACCCTCATAGTCAATACATAAATAAAGGAAAGGTACCTTTAGTACATAGCACGAGATCATAAGCAATGTCCCTTGAATGGAGGGCTCACCAACAATCTTGAGAGACAATCGTACTAGCCATGTGAAGGAGGAGGATGATCAAGAAGTGCATCGATTCCTACATGGTGACATCATGTAGGCATAGAGTATGCGTTAGTACATTTTAATATACTAAGTATGTGGGATACAATGCAACAATAGCTAGGCATCATAGTAAAAATGCATTGAGATAAACAACAGATAGCATAGTAACAATATGACATGTATGATTAATGCTTAAGTAACATTCTTACATAGAACATAACATATGTGTAGGAAGAGTCCATTAAACTATTGATGGATCGTCACACCCTAACACCTTTGGTGATTGAGGTGTAAACCTCGTCAATAGGTTGGTAGATCATCACACTCTACCACCTATTGTGCCGGAGTACAAACCCCCCGATAGTTTGGTGGATCGTCACACACTACCACTGTGTATCGGAATACAAAACCCTCGATAGGTTGATAGTTAAAAACCCCCCAACAAGGTTGATGGATAGTCTCACCCTACCACCCATAGTGCCGGAGTTCGAACCCCCTGATAGGTCATGAAGGTACGAACCCCTTGACAAGGTTGCCCAATGCGCAACACCGAGTAGGGCATAGTCACATTCCAACACTATATAGAGAATACCATATACATACATTCATTCCATCATCATTTCAGCATCACTGCATATCATTATCATATAGTCATTCAACTCATAAGACATGTATTGGACCTTCAACTCCTTAAGAAACCTTAATCGAATATTTTATCAAACACTTAAAGGGTGTGTAGTGCTAGTGTAAAACTATGCAATTTAAGAGTGTTATCATGCTAGAAAATCTAATGTCAAACTATCATTAGATACTTGGTAACACCCTTAAGCAATATACATCAAAATACTTCATCGAATCTTACAATAGATCTTAGTTTCATAGCTTAAAACATAGCAAAACAGTCACAATTTCATAAACCCCAACATAGTGTGTAATGACTTTCATAATAAATAAGACCCATGAGTAAATCATCTTACAATCATGCAAATTTAAGTAAAAATAAGCTTGGGTATCATATGTGAAAGGAACCCATGAAAGAAACCCACATACCTTAGCTTTGGAGATGAACTTGATGAAGATTTGGGATGGAAATTTGAAGCTTGGTTGAATTCCTTAAGATCCGGAGAGGGTTTTGGCACTCGAATCTTGAGAGAAATATAATCCTAAGTGTTTGAGTGAGTATTGGGGAATGTCTTGTATTATATGAAGGAAAAATATGGCTAAATATAGGTATTTTCTCATGTGGGAAGGCTTAGGCCCAAGGACCAAAACTAATTACTGGCACCAAAATAATACACTGGCGCAACGCGAAGTAGCTACTAGAAATTAACACTTTGAAATTTTGGATTTTGCTACAGTTGCTTTAAAATCTGGGCTAGACCCTTCCCCCTTAATTTGACACCCTGAACAAGAATATGAAGTCGAATTTTTGAAATAATGCACAGAGTTTGAGATATATGAAAATTACGATTTCGGGCACTTCCGAGGCATATTTTCGAGCACTTTTTGGGGTCATTACAATATCTCCCCTTGAGAATATTCGTCCCCGAATGTCAAAGAAGCGTACCAGAGAAGAGTAATCGTAAAGAGATCAGGCCCAACAAGAATGCAATAACACACTTAAAAATCCCATTTTCAAAATCTCAACATGAGTGTTAAAATCACCATGAACTTTCTCAATATAAACATGAATGCATTTAACGACATAGGGGCTAAAATATAAGACTTGGAATCATAAAAGGACTCGCGTGTTATCATAAGCTTGAATAGAACGAAAGAGATAATAATATTGCTCCTTCATGCCCATTCGGCTCCTCGAGAGATACTATCCACTTGACGATTCTCCCAATGGGCCTTGACAAACACTACACCCTCACATATCAACCTTTACTCATATCCACCCAAACTTCTCCATCGGACGTCTTCATAGGCCAACTCATCCCCAACAACATACACAGCCTCAAGAGTCCTATAACACTTGAATCACCAACACACCTCCTCAATCCTAGAAACAAGAAAAACTGGATGAACCATACCCCTATTTAAAGGCACTTCCTATTTGTATACAACCTCACTAACCTTCCTCAACACCCTACGAAGACTCACAAACCATGAATCCAACTCCCAATCATGACCCAAGCCTAGGTCCTAGACGTGACAGACGAATGGGAAACCCAAAGGAACCCCAAACAAGCCTCATAGCATATCATTACACATCCTTAGTCGTGGAAGCAATTAAATGACAATGATAAATAAGCATAAACAAGGGGATTGGGAATAAGGGTAAACCTTCATATGATAACATCAAGAAACAAGAGAGTCAAGACTCATAACATAGACACATAACATGTCCAACAACAACTCTACTACATAGATAAGAGTGGGGGCCAAGATAAGTACTTGGGATCACCCTCATAGTCAATACATAACAAAAAAAGGTAGTCTTAATACATAGAAAGATTTCATAAGCAACGTCCTAAAGTGGAGAACTCACCAAAAAGCTTGTAGGACAATCGAACTAGCCACGTGGAGAAGGAGGATGATCAAGCGATGTTCCGATTCCTACATGGTGACATCATGTAGGCATAAAATATGCGTTAGTACATCTGAATGTACTAAGTATATAGGATGCAATGCAACAAGAGATAGGCAACATAGACAAAGTGCATAATCATAGGCAGTGTATTATACTAACAATATGACATGTATGAATTATACTTGAAGTAAAACATGCTTATATAGAACATAACACATGTCTAAGAAGAGACCATTACCTATTGTGGATCGTCACACCCTACCACCTTTGGTGATTGAGGTACAAACCCCGTCAATAGGTTGGTGGATCGTCGCAACCTACAACCCATGGTGCCGGAGTACAAACCCCCCAATAGGTTGGTGGATCATCTCACCCTACCACTCTTGGTGCCGGAGTACAAATTCCCCGATAGGTTAATGGGTACAAATCCCCAACAATGTTTCTGGATAGTCGCACCCTACAACCTGTGGTACCGGAGTACAAACCCCTTATAGGTTATCAAGGTACGAACCCCCTGGCGAGGTTACCCGATGCGCAACCCCTGAGTTGGGAAAGGTCACATCCCAACACTATATAGAGAATACCATATACATACATTCACTTCATCATCATATAGTCCTCATATAAATTTCATCATTGTTTCATCATCATATCATTATCATATAGTCATTTAACTCATAAGACATGCATTGGACCTTCAATTCCTAAAGAGGCCACAACCGGACATCTTATCTATCACTTAGAGGGTGGTTGGTGCTAGTGTAAAACCATGCAATTCAAGAGTGGAATCATGCTAGAAAGTGCAATGTAAAACCTTGAATAGATACTTGGTAACACTCTCAAGCAATATATATCAAAACCCTTCATCAAATCTTACAATAGACCTTAGTTTCCTAGCTCAAAGCTATAACACCCACCTCTTACGATACTTGTACTATGCAAACGAAACATGATATGGCTTTATTAAATTAGTTCCAATTTTTAAAAGTTCTTGAATAGCAAATTAGAGGGTGATATGTATGTCTAATGCTGAAGGGGGTCGGGTGTAAATAAGTTTTATGTCAAATTTAGGAGATCATGACTCTAAACAAAGTGAGAGAATTGAGGTGCTTGTAGGACTTAGGAAGCTAGCAGATGAGTCACCTACTTGCTTATCTTACATTTGATAGTTAAACGAAGACGAGGCTCGACGTCGAATTTGTCCAAGTCCGGTTATGAATGAAGTTCATGTTAAGGGTTTAGGAAATAGCCTCTCTACTTCTATGAGGTAGCGGTAAGGTCTGCGTACAATCGACCCTCCCCAGACCCCACTAGTGGGATTATACTGGGTATGTTATTGTTGTTGTTGTTTCAGGTTAAGGGTGTAACTTTAACCCGTGTTTTACCATCATAAATGGGCAAAACATACAGCCCAAGATGAATAATCAAAGGGCTCAAGTACATCACAACCCACTTGACTAATTGGGCCCAAAACTAAGTAAGGAGAAAAGGGAGAAATGGGCAGCCAAAGCCCAACCAATTTGAACCCAATAAGGCCCAAGTGAAAGGGGCAAGGAGCTGCATCACCAGCTTGGTAAAGTAAGGCTAAAAATGCCTTAGTAGATTGGCTAAATTCCCCCTTTAAAACGGGTTTAAAACAGCTCCCATAAGTCATTTTCAACTTGAACAAGAAAAATCAGATTGTTCTCCAAGTTTTCTCTCAACTCTTTCTTGACTTTGTAAAGCAGCCAAAGGAATCTTTTAGGGTTCTTAAGGAGGCCCTCAACTTTGAATATAAAGGTAAATGATTATAGTTTTGTGTTTAGTAAGGTTTCTTCATGAAAAACAAGAGACTACATTGGTTAGGTATATACTGAAAATTTTGGACAACATGTGTTCCAAGATTGTTATACATTTTTCTTATTTATTTGGAAGCTTTTCTCTTTTTGGTTGGATTGATTATGAAGGGAGGCTATTGTTATTAATGAGTATTGGTTCTTAAATGATGTATAAAGGCTGCTGCACCACTTTTACAGTCCGCATAAGTGAGTTCTTATAGGATATCACAATTGTGTTCTTAAAACCAACTTGTGGGCTGTTGGATGGGAGGCTATTGCCTCACGTCCTTAATGACTGCTTTGGTACTGTTCTTAGACTATTTTAAGGATGCTTTTTCGTATAGATGTGTTGTGGATAGTTTGGGTAAAGTTGAAACAGGTTTGGAATTGTCGACATCAAAATGTGGAAAAGGGGCGTAACGTTATGCCGCCTATATGTATGTTGCGTAGAATTGTTATGTGTTGTGCTTTGTGGGTTGTTGTAAGACTGTTATGGCACTAGAATAAGCTGCACATGATATGTATATGAGAATGTTTATTAGAAAATACAGTTAGGAGCGGAAAGGTTGAAAGAATACGCATGGATTTATAAATACCCGCTTGCTGCCCGTATGTTTTTTTTATGAGATTGGGCTGCCAAGATGTATCTATTGGCTGCTAAT
>JAABOM020014840.1:0-19122 GCA_011800125.2 Solanum clarkiae | reverse complement strand
AAGCAAGGTATGTGGGTTTGATTCTTGGTTTCCTTTCAATCAAGAAGTCCTCTTCGAAAAACTAAATTTAGAATTACAAATTTTCAATCTTTGATTTATGTATAATTGCATACTAATTTGTATTTGTTTAATTTATGGTTATTCATATATTTTATGATTATTTATAAATATTTATGAAGGCTTTACATAATTTAATTCAAGCATCTCAGATTTGCATTATTTAAGCTAACCCATATTTTCAAGTCTTAGATCCACAAAATAAGTTATTATGATTTTATTCTAAAATGTTCCTATGATTATTGTAACTTTATTTAAATATAAAATTTGTGATTTTAAGGTTATTGAACTAGTCCCCAACGTGATTTAAGTTGAGTTATGAACTTTGGATATTTGGCTTTCATGACATAATATGAACTTATGATTTTGGACAAGAATAAGTAGATACAAGTATGAAATGATATTGGGTGACTTAAGACCCATTCAGTTTCATTTTGAATCTTTATTCAGGAGCTATTCTAAGTATAAGTTTGAATATGATTTATTTTACAAGTTATGACTTTTCGAACTGAATTATGTTTTGATTATTTTTAATATGTATTGTCCATTTTCGTGCGATTTTGACTTAACACCAAAAGAGTTAGGAGTGGGACTCGACCTAAGGGGTCTTATATAAAGGTTCTAATCTTATAACTATGTGCCACTATAAGATATTTTGATTATACCCTTTTAGGCCTTCTGACTAGTAGATCCATTTAGTATTTCCGTTTCTGGAGTTATACCCTGGCAAGTTGACTCACTCTTTGGCTGGTGTGGAGTATGACATCGGTATTCTATATTACAGCTCATATGGTTTTATCGGTTATGGTCTTATTCTCACACTTATTTGCTTATGTTCTTCTCTACGCATTCTCATGGCATTATTTTATGCTTTACTTTGGAATTGAATATATTGTTTAAGCTTGGAGTTTGTCATATTGGGTAAGTATTCTTTGTTATTATATTTGCTTGTTGTATTGAATACCCGCATACTTAGTACATTCCAAAGTATTAACCGCATTTTTGCCTAAATGCTATAATCATGTAGGGACAGGCAATTTACCTTATTCTCCTCCCGTGGCCAGATTGCTTGTGAACACTTTGTGCTTTTGGTGAATTCCCATTCATTGGGAACAGAACCCCTTATCTTCAAGCTTTTCCTTTGTTATTCAGATATTTGGTGTACTTTCATTTTGACTTAGTATTGTGGAGCCTAGACTTTTATTCTTGGCTCTATTTATTGTCATTGTTTTGAGGTGTGTTTGGACCATTGCTACACCTGGCATGTTTTAAACTATTTCACTTATGCTTCAGCTTATGATTACAAGTTGTCCCTTAGTCCCATTCCTTATATTGTTATTTACCATTTAAACCTATAATGTGCAATTATGGTTTAAGAGGGTCGTTTGGGGGCCTTTGGGTTCTCATTCACTATGTAACACCTAGGCCCTAGGTTTGATCGTGACGATCTTCTATGGCTCGTAATCGAGGTCTCATAATGAGCTACTGAAATTTTGGACTTCTCTTTTATGACACCCCTTTACGACTCATAAAGTGGTTTACGACTCGTAAAAGGAGTTTCGTCTAATAAATTTCCAGCAAGTCCACTTCTCTGATTCTCATGGCACGAGAGGTAGCCTACGACTCATAACTTTCTCCACGACTCGTATGCATGTCTCATAGACTTTAACTTCAGCAATTTGCCTCTCACTGGAATTTCTCACAAAATATCTATCTATGACTTATGAATTGGACTATGACTCGTAGATGGTCTTATATAACAGCAAAAACCAACAACTTCTTCAATTTTTCCCAAATCATGGCCAACCTGTAATCCTGCAAATCGAAATACAAAAACATATAAAAGCCACAAATATCGCATTGAAAACACACAAAATCCTAAGTTTTAAGAGCAAAACTGTTTTATTTTGGCAGCACATCAACAGCCTCAACTTAAAATTGTTATTTGTCCTCATGCGATGACTCAATATGTATAGATAATACAGTAACACAAAGACCTTAATTCAATGCCATATATCATATACATCTCAAACTCAGGTACCCACATCAGCTTTTTAAAACAAGATCAGATAACTATTCAGCAAACCAATGCAAACTGGTGCATGTGACAACACAATTATGACCAGCAAAGAATAATCAACAGTCCATAATCACTGAATAAGTCAACTACTAACAAAGCAATGTAAGTGCCCTCACAGAAAGAAGTCCCATATATGACATTCAATGATGATTTCATGTTTAATCTTGGGACTGTGTAAAAACACTCACTCTCATAAATATATTCATGCATAATGACTAATACTATAGGCTTGACTTTCTACGCATGTAATGTAGGCTCAGAGGGCTTTGGTATGATATTTTAGGAAATAGTGACTAATGGCCCTCCTTATTGTGTTTTTCCATACTCTTGCCCCACCAACTCTGTCATGTTCACCTTATTCTCCCTTTTCCTTATTCAAGTTTTTCTGGGTGCTTTCTTCTCATTTTCTGGCTTTTTGCCTTACTTTCACACTTCATTTTTCTTTTTAGCTCTTCCTAATGCTTCTTTTATTTTTCTTCCACCCAGCACATGATTTATCTTCTTTTACTCCTCCTTCCTAACTCACCCCATTATTTTTGTGCTTCTACCCTTACACCAGCCACCCTCAACTTAGGTTTTTAGCTTGTGTTGAGGTACATAATATCTATCCTCCGAACCAGATCAGCTTTTGGTAGCCACCCTCAACTTAGAATTTTTTCCTCAGTTAAGTTGCACAATGTTCAAGGAAGACCAGGGCCAATTTTAATATTTTTCACTAGATAAGGCTAGGTTAATTAGGTGTTATGAAAGAATTGGTACATGCTACGTTCAAACATTTGGAACAAGGAATATATCATCATTATGGTTGGTTATGTTTAGGCTAAAGAGGACTATTTAAGAACAAAGGCCTAAGATCCTTTCCTAATCTATTTAATCTACAATCTAACTTAGAGTAATAAGGCAAGTTCTGAATTAGAACAAAATGCATAAATGTAGCAAAATAAGTTTACACTCACATGGTACAACATACATTATCAACAAAAAACTCACAGACCATGCTTCTTGTCTCAATTTACCCTTACTTATCAGAACAGATATTGTCAAACACCTAAACATGCATGCTTACTATCTAACTACTAATCAAAAATTTTTGATAGGTATAATTTTTCAAAACAAAACACAAAAATATGCTATATGCCACAAGTATTACAAGTATATGCTACACATATTATCTAAACATCCTAAACGTCCCAGTTCAACAGAAATTAAATATTCATAGGGAAAAGAACACAGGAAAGAAAATCCCGGGAACAAAAATTGGGGTAGTTATAGACCATAAGCTACTCAGACTTCACTGAGTCTCATAACTACCAACACCCCATCGATTAAAATCAATCAAAAATAGAACATAAGGGATGAAAAGAACATACATAGGCACCTAAGCACCAAGGTCCACCTTGGGTTGCCCCAAGTAGTGCCTAATTTATTGCTGCAACATAGATAGCTTGAGTACTTAAAATTCTTCAAGCTTTTGTATTGCCTTGTCACCAAACCTTGCCTCACTTTGGCGCCTATCAGTATTTTGTTGCTCTATAGTGTTGGCGCTTGTATCATGTCTCTTTGAACCTAATCTAGCTGAATTGACAGGAGTCCGAACTGACAACTGAGTTGTTTAATTGGTACAGAGTGTTGGTAAACTTTAATGTTTATCTTGGCAATGTTAGACTTGATCTCTTTCAAAGTCTCATCTTATGTGTCCGCCCTTCTTATCAATTGATAAAGCATCTCCTCGAATCTAGATTTCCCATCTCCCATATCATATTTGTGTGGGGGTGCATAGTCTGCTCATCCTGTCATCATTATGACCCCCATGCTTCATGTGATAGCTTTCTTGAATGCCCCCTTACTTTGTTAGCTCTTGTGTTTGTTGCATTAGCATTTCCAGATTAGCTCTGTTCAGAGTAAGCATGCAACGGATATCTATATTTTTTTTACTTAGTCAGAACTCGTATCAACGGTGCTTGCATGATCTATTGGATGCCTATTCCTGGGCTCCCACACATTGTTCAACTTAGGTACCATGTTCAGTTGCTCAAAAATTTCTGTGAATGCTTTTTCCACGAAAAGACCTCCTAAGAGGGTATCAACACATGCTTGACTATTAGCATCTAGAGCTCGGTGGAAATTCTCTACCGGGAAATTCTCTGGAATCTCATGATCTGGTGCACTCCTCAAGCATCTTAAACCGCTCCCATTTAGCAAGGATTAAATCACCAGGGAATATCTTAAAATGGTGGATCTAGTCTACCACTCTGAGCCTGTTTGGTTTAATGAAGTACCTTGCTAAGAAGGCCCTTTGCAATTCTATCCACTTGGTGATTGAGCCCTATGGAAGCTCAGATAGCTATAATATGGCATTACCTGTGAGAGACAATAGGAAGACATGAAGTCCTGCAACATCCATAGACAGATTTTGTGTTCTCATCACATTCTTACAAATAAATGCCACATTGTGCAAGTGATAATATGGATCCTCGGATGGTAAGCTCGCAAATAGCCATGGTTCTACAGCATCTAAAGTAACTCACTAGAGTCTATGAACTTTGTGTCTACTGGTAGTGGTGCAAACACAATAGCTCAAGTCACATTCATAGCCATGGGGTTCATCCTATCCTGATTCCACTAGTAAGCATTGGGGTTGAACTCCTGAGGCTGTGGAATATTCTCCAAAGGAGGTGGGTTTTCATTCCTATCATCATCATTATTATCTTGGTTCAAGGTTGCATTGGCCGCGTTGTTGGCATTTTCTTAGGTCATTCTTCTTATAGTTCAATAGATCTCTGGATCAAATAAAGTTAAGGGATTGTCTTGACGTTTGTCAAGCAGGCCACGTGGATTGGCCAGGATCTTCTTCGGTTAATGAGACCTTCAAACACCCTGCAAAGAAACAAAAACAAAAAGTAAAATAAAGGGACTAAGAGTTAACACTTGAATTACTAGTGAATCTAACTGAGTCTAGTTGTATTCCCCAGCAACGATGCCAAAATCTTGATGTCGCCTAAGTTACACCTTATTTTTAGAGGATAAAGGATTGGTGTCAAGAAATAGAACCTAACCAAGGTTAGAGCTAAAGCCATAGAGAATACTAGACTCAAGACAAATTTACCAATATGTGACCCGAGTAGTTAACTGACTAAATTTCCCAAAAGGGGGTTTTTGCAATAATCAATAAGAAAGTAAACTAAACTATAACAAGATAAAATTAATAATGGAGAGCAATTAGGGTATTGTGCCCCCTATGATTCCCCAACTCAATATTACTGGATTACTTAATTCTTATCTAGTATATAGCATGCAGGACAGTAATTTAAATTCACCAAGCCCTTTGGTCAAAGGTGAGAGGCAAATTTCACTATGTCACTTGGTCTTCCCCATAGTGTGCATTATTATCTATTACCTATTAGTCCCGATACAACCTCCCCTTGGCCTAGTTCGGCTGATCATATGAGAGCACATCAATTGAATCCTGTATTAATCTATTTTCCTATTCATTACTGCTTGGTCCAATCAGTAATACTAGGCGAGTTCTAATGTTGGTGACCACTGAAAAATATGAAAAACAAAGAGAGTTAATTAATACATGCATATACACCTTCCAAGAATTGTAAATTATCTAATTTTACTTTGTTTGTTCTTCATAGTTTCCACAACCCTAGTTGTGGATTTAGCTACTAATGCTACGTGTAGATAAAGAAATTATGAATTGAGAAGACATAATTAAACACTTACACAATTGAATTAAGATCAAGCAAATTCAAAGTCAATAGGAATCACAAGCTTGAAGATTGAATTGAAACACAAGTATTCTTAAAGACTCTCTCGCAATAAAAGCCCTAAACCTACTGAAAAGTGATGTCCCTCTATGAAAAATAACCTAAAAAGACCTATTTAAAGTAATTATAAATAAGTCCTAAATAAATAAGGAAACCTGGTCGGCAAACTTCACGAAAGTACTCTACGACTCGTAGTGTCTTCTAGGCTCATAATCGGGGTCTCGTAATCAGCTACTGGAATTTTGGACTTCTCTTCTATGAAACCCCTTTACAACTCATAAAGTGGTTTACGACCCATAAAGGGAATTTCTCCGATGAATTTTTTGCAAGTCCACTTCTTTGATCCTCAGGACACGAAAGGTAGTCTAAGACTCATAACTTTCTCCACGACTCGTATGCATTTCTCATAGACTTTAACTTTAGCAATTTGCCCCTCACTAGAATTTCTCACGAAACACCTATCTACAACTCGTGAACTAGACTAAGACTCATAGATGGTCTCGTATAACAGCAAAAATCAGCAACTTTTACAAATTTTCCCCAAATCATGGCCAACCTGTAATCGTGCAAATCCAAACACAAAAATACATAAAATCCACAAATATCGCATTGAGAACACATAAAATTTTAAGTTTTAAGTATAAAAAGTATTATATTTTGACAGCACATCACTTGCTTTAGGTATGGTGAGATGGGCCACAAACTTGCTAATGTCTTAGAACTCCGAAGAAAGGCCAAATGGTTTCGGGTGGTCAAGGCTAACCAAAGAATCCACAAGGTGGTGCTCCTTGTAACAACAGGCTATATGTTTTACAGGCTCGGAAGGAGGTGGAAGAGACTCTGGATATAGTAACTAGTATGTTAAAAGTTTTTGATTTTGATACATATACTTTGCTATCCAAATGCGAATTTATCTTTTGGGACATCTCTCTTAGCTGTTAAGTTTGGTTTTAAATCCTGAAATTTTGAGAGATCTATTTTCAATCTATATTCCCGTGGGTGAGTTTATTATTACCTGTAGAGTCTAGCGGCATTGTCATGTTTCAATCTTGGATAAAGTCCTTCCATATGTTCTTGTAGAACTTGAGATGTATGATTTTGATATTGTTCTCGGGATGGAATGGTTAGATGCTTCTTATGCTTCTATAGATTATAGTACTTTGAAGGTCAAGTTTTGGTTTCCAAATGAGCCTATTCTTGAGTGGGAAGGTAGTGACTCTGCTTTTTAAAGTTTGATTTATCTCATATCTTGAAGCCCGAAAGATGATCTTTATGGGGTGTATCTATCATATAGTGAGGGTTAGAGATGAGGAATCCAAGTCAACTAGTCCTGAGTTAGTCCTTATGGTTAATAAGTTTTTGGATGTCTTTCCCAAAGATTTTCCTAGTATTCCTCGTAAAAGGGAAGTAGATTTTGGCATAAATCTTCTTCCTAATTCTCAACCTATTTTTTTCCTCCTTACTGTATGGCATCGCCTGAATTGAAAGAGTTAAAAGATTAGCTAAAGGATTTGTTGGAGAAGGGCATTATTAGGTGAAGTAAATCATCATGGAGTGCTACTGTGCTATTTGTGACAAATAAAGATGGGTTACTTCGAATGTGTATTGATTATTGGTAACTGAATAAGGTGACTATAAAGAACAAGTATCCATTGCTGAGGATTGATGACTTGTTTGACCAATTGCAAGGGGCTACTTATTTCTCAAAGCTTGATCAACGTTCTTGTTATAATCAGTTGAGGAGGATAAAAGAGTGTGATATTCCCAAGACTGTTTTTCAAACTAAGTATGCACTTTGAGTTCATGGTAATATCTTTTAGATCAACAAATGCTCCTATAGTATTTATGAATATCATGAATTGGGTATTCAATCCATCCCTTCATACTTTTGTGGTTGTATTTATTTATAATATTCTAATTTATTCCCAGAGTGAACGAAAGCATATGGATCATTAAGGTTGGTCCTTCAAACAGTGACGGATAAACAATTGTTTGCCAAGTTCAGTAAAAGTGAGTTTTTGTTGGGTGAAGTAGACTTTCTTGATCATATGGTGTCCAATGATAGAATTAAGGTTGATACAAAGAAGACTGAGGCAGTGAAGAATTGGCTTAGACCATTGACTCCTCTGGATAGTCAGATTTTTCTTGGGTCAGCTGGTTATTATCAAAAATTTGTTAAGGGTTTTATCATTTATTACTTCCCCATTAAGTCAACTCAAAGGAAGTTCAAGTCTATTTGGTCAGATGAGTGCGAGAAGAGCTTTTAATATTTGAAGAATCGGCTTACATCAACTCTTGTTTTGACTCTACCAGATGACTTAGATGGGTTTATGATATATTATGATACTTCTCGGATTGGTTTTGGTTGTGTGCTTATGCAACATGGTAAGGTGCTAGCTTATGCATCTAGAAAGCTAAAGGTGCATGAACAAAATTATCTGACTCACGATATTGAATTAGCGGCTGTAGTGTTTGGTTTGAAGATTTGGCGACATTATCTTTGTGGGGTTTATGTTGATGTATTCACCAATTACAGGAGCTTAAAATATATTCACTCCAAGATATCTCAATTTGAGGTAAAGGATATGGTTGGAGCTTCATAAAGATTATGACATGAGCGTTCAATATCATCCTGCCAAGGCAAATATTGTCGCTAATACTTTTAGTAGACTATCTATGGAATTTCTTTATGAATTAAGCATGATTTCATCTTATTATGATGTTTTAAGTATGAATTCCAAGTACCCATGCTATTCCTTCACTCCTCATGGAATAACTCATATGAATAAGGTTTTTCATGAGATTTATGATGTGGATTAATACCGAATTCTGATTATGACTATGATTTCAAGGCAAATATGGTTATGACAAGAATGTGATCATACAATGTCTGTGACATGGCTTCAATCCCCATGGGGTGTGTTTAAATCGCTATGTACAAGTATGAATAAGCTACTCTTATGCATGAAAGTATAAAATGAAGTATGATTTGGCGTTTGAGCCCAAGCATGTATAATTATGAAGTATATTTAGCTTTTAAACCCAAGTATGCATGATTATAATTTGAAAGAGGCTTATGCTCCTATTTCAAACATACATATGTATATGTATTCCCATGAGATAATGACTTAGAACTGAATGAGATTAGAGATGGGCGACTATCCCCAGGGGTCCTTATATAATGCATACCTTTCTCGTAAGTACGTGTAGATAGGTTTAAACTACTCTTTCGACGAATAAAGAATGGATAGTGGTCCAATAAAATAAAAGAATCCACCTCAATTCATTCCTATTATAATTTCATTCAACTAACAATTTCAAAGTATCATAAAAAAATTATTTTTTCCTGGTCATTACTATAGGTTCATGTTTATGCCCCTTTAAGGATGATGATGATGTATGCCCCTTTATGTGTTATCGTACTCATGCAACATGGATTTAAGTCATATTGTTATGAAACTCTTTCCAATATACTTCTTTCTATATGTATATGTACTCTTGTCATCTAATATTGAAATATAGGTTATAGTTTAATATGCATTGCATGCCCGCATACTTAGTACATTCAAACATATTAATGCAAACTTTTATCTATATGATCTATCTATGTAGGGACCAGACACTTTCCTCATCCACCTCCTCATGGCTATATTTGATTTGTGAGAGTTTTCTTGTGGTGATCCTTTGTTCCAAGGATAAGACCCACCTTCTATCTACCTATACTATTTTATGATTTTCTTATGTCTTTACTTTGAGGGTGAGCTCGGGACATGTCTTGGACCCCATCCTATCTATGACTTATAAGCCTTGTTGGATGTCATATGAATATATGTACAAGCTTGTATGGTTGATGCTTATGGAGGCTATGCTTATGTCTTGTCCTATGTTGATGTTGTAGATGATGAGATGATGAAATTTCTAAGTTCCTACTCTAATATCTTGAGCCCTATGAATCCCTTCTCTTAGACTTATTGTTGTTGAGTGTGTGGTGGCAAGTCCCATGTTCCTTATCCCCATAGCTTAAGTCTCGAATTCCTGTCCGTTAGAATTACCTGCTAAAATTGGGTGACAATGAGTCCTATACTTGCCCCTTTTATCCCGTAGCTTGAGTCCAATGATCCCTATCCCCTAGTATCACTTTATAATATTTGAATTATGCTTTCCAAACCAATGATGTGTGTATGGATTCCATGAGGCTTATTTTACGGACTTTCAGGTTCCCATTCACTATGTAACTCCTAGGCCCTAGGCTTGGGTCGTGATACTTTTTTCTTATTTTTAATTAAAACCTACAATGCTTTGGGGTTATTTTGGATCCCTTATCAATACCTTAGGGGTAATATTCTTCATTCTATACTTCAAATTCTTAAGAGCACTAAGAAGGGAAGAAAAGCCAGGGTTCCAAGTACTGATTGAAGATCATCAAAAAGTCAACCATTCTTCATAATCACAGGTATGTAAGGCTATCTAAACCACTGGATTGAGTTCATCCAGTCACCCTTTCATCTACATGAGTCGAATTAGAGCATGGAAATTAAGTGGTAAAATCCCATGATGCCAATTTTTGAGTTACTTATATATGTTTTTTGTCTTCATGTGTATTTATGAATGAATTGACAAATTACATGCTGGTCATATGAGATTGGAGTATTAAATTTATGCTTAACAATACGAACCATAAATTACAATATCATATGTAATGCTTATTGATTTGATTGAATTGACATTATGATTGTGAATGTTCGAACTACGTAAATTCAGCATGATTAGAGCATACTGAGCATCTTACATATTTTTATATGATGAGCATCTTGTGTGTCTTTATGTGATGAGCATGAATGATTGGAGTTTAAGTGACCATTTGAGTTGGAGTCTTGAATGATTTGATGAGTCTTGATAGGTTGTATGAGTGACGGTCTTGACTTTGTCGATTTGCTGAGTGATTAAACGGAGTACGATTAGAGCTAATATACAAAGATCGATTGAGTTAATTGATATAAGCATACTGAGTCTTAAAAGGAGTATTGAGCACCGATATGAGTATGAGTAAGTAATAACTTAAACCCATAAAATATATTGTCATTGTAAGATAAGTGCTATGCCTCATATGTCCCAAAAAGATGGACATTGATTGTAGATCTAGATTGATTTGTTCATCCCTTACCTTCAAAAGTGTTAGATAGTTGTGGCAATGATAGTGCAAATATTGTATCTTCACAAGCTCATATGTGATGAATGTACATTAGAGAAACTCCTTTATTGTACATAACTGATTTGACTAAGTTGCATGCTAGAATTTCTGTAGGAGCACTACTTTACTATGAAAATCTTGTGTCCTTTATTGAGTCGAGTTACTAATCATTGAGTTGATTATTTGAGCTAATTTGGTTGATCTGTATTTTAGCCTTACTTGTTTTGACAGTCATTTTACATACCAGTATATTCAATGTACTAATGCCTATTGGAGCCTGCATCATTTGATGATGCAAATATAGCTGATAGAGGTCTTTAGCCAATGCATCGTTGAAGTCCCACTTCCTTTTTCCAAATTGTGATGAGCTTTCCTCGTTTCCGAAGGAGTTGTTTTATTTTCTTCATTAGTTGAATATTTCATTTGAGGTGTCCCAGGACTTGTCTTGGCATCTTAAACATTGGATAGAGGCTTCATAGATATTGAGTGCAAATAGTTGATTTTTATTTTCCAGCTATGGTTCTATCACAATCCGAACCTAAGGCCTACTGTGACACAGTGAATGAAAATCCAAAGGTCCTCAAATAAGCCTCTTAGTTTATAATGCACTTCATAGGTTCAAAATAATAAATAATAGCTGAGTGATAATATGAAATAGGGAATGGGACTAAGGGATAAATCATGGTTAAAAGTGGAAGCTCAACTTAATAGTTCAAGACATAATCAAAATGAGTAGTAGTCCAAACATACCTCTAAACAAAAGACAATAAACAGAGCCAAAACTACAAGTTTGGACCTCTCAATAAAAAACTATAGAAGAAAATATATAATGTATCTGAAATCTCAAAAGTAAAGTGGATTCCATTCCTAGTGGATGAGAACTCACCAAAAGCTCAAAGTCTTCATGATCAATATAGCTACGAGGAGAACAAGATAGATCACATATCCCTACATGATTATAAACAAGTAGGCAAAATACAGTTAGTACTTTGAAATGCACTAAGTATGCAGGTATGAAATGCAATAATTAAATATAATGACAAAGAAAATGTACCAGATATGCAAGATTCTAAAGCTTTAACAATTTAATCAGTTTCAAAATAAAGCGTAAAATAACACTATGGTAATACAAAGAAAGCACATAAGCAAATAGGTGTGGGAATAATACCGTAACTGATAAAACCATATGAGTTATAATATGAAATACTGACGTTCTACTCTACGCCAACCAAAGAGTGAGCCTACTTGACAAGGTAAACTCCAAAAATGAAAATACTAGATGGATCCACTAAGTTGAAGGCCTAAAATACATAATAAAAATATCCTACGATGGTACAAAGTTATGAGATTAGAAGCTTTATATAAGATCCCTTAGGTCAAGCCCTACTCCTAACTCATACAGTGCTAAGTCAAAGTCTCACGAAGACAGACAATGCATATTCAAAATAATCAAAACTTAACTTTATTCAAAGAGTCATAGATTGTCAACACATATTTAATTTGTGCTCAAGAATAGCTCTGTAAAAAAAATTAGAATGATTCAGAGTGGGTCTTGAGTCTCCCAATATCAATTCAAACTTATAGTTTTTATCCATGTTCAAAATCATATATTCAAGGTTATGCCATAAAGGTCAATATATGAAATTCATAACTTAATTTAGTTCATATTTGGTGTTTGTCAACTAACCTTAAAATCATGTAATTGAATCATAAGCAAATTTAAAATGATCAATTAAGCAATATAGGATCACAATCATATGAACCCATAAGAGAGTTCCAAGCTTAAAAGTGTAGATTAGATTAAATCATGCAAATTCATAATACTTGAATTAAATTATGTAAAACCTTGATAGATATTCCTAAACAACAACAACATTACCCCAATGCCTCAATGGGGTAAAGGGGGTCGTATGTACACAGTCTGACCTCTATGTTTAAAAACATAGTGCGACTGTTTCCGGATGACCCATGATGAGTATCAAAAGTTACATTGACTAGTTGCTACTTCACAATTGAAAGAAGCGCAACATAGTTTAAAGAGCCATTTTGCTTTATTCCATCATATCTCAAAGCAAATGTATTCCTAAAAAATCATAAAAATGTATAATCTAAGCAAATATCAGTTAGTATGCAATTAACTTATAAATCAAAATTCAAAAATTCATAATTCAAAATTTAGTTTTCAAAGAGGACTTCTTGGTTAAAAGGAAACTAAGATTCAAACTCACATAACATAAACCAAAACAGAGAAGAAAGTTGAAGAGAATCTTAAATTTGATGAAATGATTAGAAGAAATTAAAGCTTATTCTTCAATGGAGGATTTGGATCTTCTTCCTTGAGAAAAAAATTTATTATGTGTGAAGGAAAAGGTTATTCGGTATGAAAATAAGCATTGAAAGGTTTGGATTACATAGGTCGAAAACTCCTTTTGGGAAAATAAAAATATTATCAAAAGTAAAAAAATGATTTTTAAAGTGTTCTGGCGACGAAATTGACAGTCCAAGGTCCCATTGCCGAACCTTTTAGCGTACCACCGAATGATACATTCAAAATGCCTTTTTTGATAATTTTGAAGCTTTTCGGAGTGATTCATTGATCAATTTGGCGATATGCCAAATGCATTCGGGGGTCAAACTGACCGTCGCCCTTTTTGACAGCCCAAGCTTCAATAAAATGATCATAATTTTTTACTTTGATCTTAGAATTAAATGAAATCATATGTGTTGGAAAGCCAATTCAAAGACCTATAATTTAGTAGGTAGTTCAAAGACTTATAATTTAGTAGGTAGTTGACCCTTATACAAATTTATACCAATACTTAGACGATTATAATCCTTTGATCTTGGCTCGATGTAAGAGATGTGTTATGATCCCAAATCACATGTAATCAACTTTGGATACTTAGAGATTGATCCCACCATATTAGAAGTCATCAAGTTGAGCCTATAAGTGTGTGAGGAACTATTCTGGTCTTAGCTTAAGATCTAGGGCATTACAATAACTCCTCCTTGGGAATATTCGTCCTCGAATGTGATGGAAACACGCTTAAGAGGAGTAACAGGATAAATTTTACCCAAACATAAATGCATCAATGTAACTTAAACATCATTTTTATGAAACCTCAAGCTTGTGCATCAAACATTATAAAAACATGTCATTATGGGTATGTATGCATGCAATATGACATAGAAAGACTGAAGTACATGACTTGACACCATAGATAGGATTAACTTATTACCTTAGGCTTGAGTAGAGTGGCAGAGATAAAAACATCACTTCTTCATGTCTGCTTCAGCTTCCCAAAAAGCACTTTCGACTTGATGATTCCTTCAAAGAACTTTGACAAATGCTACATCTTTGTTCCTCAATCTTTTCACTTGCCTATCTAATATCTCAACAGGGACCTCTTTGTATATCAAATTCTCCTTGACACTCATGTCTTCTAATGGAACTATGGAGCTCGGGTCTCCTATGAACTTCCTTAAAATTGACACATGAAACATCGGATAAACTATATCCATTTTCAATGGCAACTCCATCTCATATGCTACCTTGCTAGCCCTTTTCATAATTTTATAAGGCCCCACATACCTTAGGCTCAACTTTCCTTTCTTGCCAAAATGGATCACACCTTCCATGGGTGATATCTTCAAGTAAACCCAATCACTAACACATAACTCAAGATCCCTTATCCCTACATCGAAATAAGTCTTTTATCTACTTTGAGCCATTTTTAATCCTTTTCTTATGACCCTCACATTTTCCAGGGCACCCATAACCAACTTAGGTCCAATCAAGGCTATTTCACTACTTCGGATAAGAATATCTATGTATTGGGCTAGGCTACCCGGCCTTTGATATTCGACTTTGAGTTGTTGGAAAATGTGGTATCGACTACAAACTTTGCAATGTCTCTTTTCATATCACCCCACTAATACACTTGTCTTAAATCCCTATACCTCTTTGTAGAACTGAGGTGAATGGAATCAGATGAATTATGTGAATCTTTTAAAATCAAGTCTCTCAACCCATCAACATTTGGTAAACAGAATCTACCTTGATGCCTAAGGTCATCATCTCTCCCTTGGGAGAAAATCTCTATCTTACCCTCTTTCAGCAATGCCTTAAATTCAAACAAAGCAAGGTCAAGGTCTTTCTTGAATTTGACATTTTCAATCAAAGAAGAGTTGGAACAATCTAGAACCACCATACCTCCATCTTTTAAGTCTCATCTAACCTAACTCCCAATCTAGCCAATCAATCTTTCTTTTTCTTAGGATTCACTTTGGCTCCCTCACCTTATACTACATGCCTAATGAATGCAACTTCTTTTACTCAAAACTCATATTTATCGAAATTGTGAACAACCTTTCCTCCCCTAAAGTTTGCAACATTACCCTCAATGTTTCACATACTCTTTCTTACTCCGAGAATAAGTTAATATATCAGTAATAAATACAACAACAACATATCAAAGTAAAGTTTAAAGACCACATTCATAAGATTCATAAATATTATTGGTACATTAGTTCGGTCAAATGGCATTATCAGAAATTTAAAATGCTCATATCTACTCCGAAAAGTCATTTTAGGAATGTCACCCTCTCTTACTCTTATTTGATAGTACCCCAACCGAAGATCAATCCTAGAAAAATGACTAGCCCCTTGCAATTGGTCAAATAGGTCATCTATCATTGGTAGAGGATATTTATTCTTTATGGTGGCCTTGTTGAGTTGTTGGTAGTCGATGAATATTCTAGGTGAGTCATCCTTCTTTCTTACAAACAACATTGGGTGCACCACACGGTGGCTTACTAGGTCTAATAAAATTCTTTTCCAATAAATTCTTTAATTGATCCTTTAACTCTTTTAGTTCCGCCAAAGCCATATGATAAGGAGGAAAGGAAATGGGTTGTGTGTGGGGGATAAGGTCTATACGAAAATCTATTTCCCTTTTGGGAGGACTATTGAAAAACTCATTAGGAAAAACATCAAGAAATTCACTAACTAGTGGAACCGACTAAATAGGAGGGACTTTAGATCCAACATCCCTAACTTTACAAGATGAGAAATGCAACCCTTAGAAATCATTTATCGAACCTTAAGACAAGAGATGAACCTACCCTTAAAAACCAAATCATGACCTTCCCATCCTAGAATGGGTTCTTTAGGAAATTGAAACTTAACTTTATGAGTTCTACAATCAATGGAAGCATGATTTGAATGTAACCAATCTATCTCGATAATGATGTCAAAATCTATCATGTCGAGCTCAATAAACACAAGGTAAGACTTTATGTAATATTGACATGGGATAACCCTTATAGACTCTTTTGGCAACAATAGATTCACCATTAGGGGTAGACACCTCATATGATTCAATAACAATTTGGGATACACGTAAAGCCTATTAGCAATAAATGAAGTAATGAAAGACAGAGTGGCACCCAAATCTAGTAAAGCATATGCATCATAATTATAAGCATTTAACATACCAGTGATATTATCGTATGCCTCATCCACCCCTTATCTCCCTTGAAAAGTATAGAACCGATTATGACGTGGAGCACCCCTTTGTTGACCACCTTGTGCCATTTGATCACCATAGACACATTGTTCTTGAGGATGACCATCTCTATCTTTGTTCAAGACATTTGGACAATCCATAATCTTGTGACCCATTTTGCCATACTCGAAGCAATCACCCATATCCTTATAATATCTACCACTATGATTCCTACCATACCTTCCACACTTAGGAATAATTTGTCCACCGTTTCCATCATGAGATTTGTGGTTGGGCACCCTACCATTGGGAAACCTTTGATTTTGAGTATTAGAGAACCCTTGGCCTTGAAACATGTGACCTTGTAAAAGACAACCACCTTTAGCGCATTGAAATCCACCATCACCAATACGAGTCCTTTTTCTCCCTTCCTTGGAGGCTAATTGACAATCCCTCTGCATAATATCACCATACTTGAAACAACCCTTAGTGCTAACCAAATACTTTCCTTGATGCTTCTTGCCATACTCTTGACAAATGACAAAAGGGGGCTTTTTCTTTTTGTACTTGAGTGCTGAAACACCAATAAAAGATGAAGCATCATCAACTCAGGCCCTCTTAGCCTTTCTCAACCCTTATTATCACTTGTAGTCCTAGTGTACCAACTTGTTGGTTTAGTTAAGCAGTTATAACTTTGGACAATAGTCATTGAGCATTGCAAATCTCTACATTAGATATGTCATTGTTTAGAAGTTGATCATCAAGCGGGGGATGGTTACCATCTTATCCACCATTATGAAGGGCCTGAGACATATTTTAAAATATAACAGATAGGAATTAGAAATAAACCTTATGGTGTTTAGCTCTACCGCACAATGTTTGACCATGAAGAAGTGAATTATTTCCTAAATGCCTCATAGCCTCCTGTTCATAGTTGTAGTGCATTTCACAATCATAAATAAGACTCTACTTGACTCGGTATGTGGAACTTTTGAGGACCATTTATAAACTAGTGCTCTGATACCAAACTTGTCACGATTTAAACCTAGGGCATAGGTATGACACAGCAAATGAGAACCTGAAAGTCCACAAACAAGCCTCTTAGTTCACACATGCACTTCATAAGTTCAAATAATGAATAATAGACGAGTAATATTATGAAATAAGGAATGAAACTAGGGGATAAATCATAGCTAAAAGTGAAAGCTCAACTTAATAGTTCACAACATAATCAAACTGAAGTAGTAGTCCAAACACACCTCTAAACAAAAGATAATAAACAGAACCAAAAATACAAGTTTGGACCCCTCAATATAAAGTCATAGCAGAAAATACATAATGTGTTGGAAATATCAAAAGTAAAGCAAGAAAATAAGGGCTCCATTCCCCTTGGATGGGAACTAACCAAAAGCTCAAAGTATTCATGATCAATCTAGCCATGAGAAGGATAAGGTAGATTACATATCCCTACATGATTATAAACATGTAGGAAAAATGTGGTTAGTACTTGGAATGTACTAAGTATACAAGTATGCAATGCAACAAGTAAATATAATGACAAAGAATGCATGCCAGATATGCCCAATGCCAAAGCTTTTACAATATAATCAGTTTCAAAATAAAGCATAAAATAATATTATGGTAATGCAAAGGAAGCACATAAGTAAATAGGTGTAGGAATACGACCGTAACCGATAAAATCATATGAGCTATAATATGGAATACCGATGTTATACTCTACACCGGTGAAAAAGTTAGCCTACTTGCCCAAGTAAACTCTAAAAAGAAAAAAACTAGATGGATCCACTAGTCGAAAGGTCTAAAAAGGCATTAAAAAAAAATCTTACGGTGACACATAGTTATGAGACCCCTAAGGGGTCATTTAATTACTGTATAGAAGTCATATTATTCAAGTATAAAAAGTTACATTAGTGTTTACCATGTTTGGTAGAAGTTTTATATTAGGTATAAAAGTCAACATCACTTGTACCATGTTTAGTTGGTAGTTTCCAAATGTTGTATAAAAGTTATTGATATATTAACTTTATATGGTGTTTGATTGGGTTTTAATAATTCTACATAACTAATACTCACATAACTTATGAGGAAATCTATGTATTTTATGTGGGATACAAACTGGAATAAGTTATGTGGGTATCAGTTATACATGGATTAAAATTATATAATAACATATCTACCCCTATTAATTACTTTCAATTTTTTTGTCATTTTTTTAATTTCTCTTTTGATAGCATCAAAGAAAGATTTAGGTGCAAATTACCCACTTACAATATAAAATATTTCATCATTTCTCTTATTCTTAATTTAATTTAAGTATGCATTCAACGAAAAAAATATTTATATTAAATGTAGATCGAAATAGAATGATGTTACCTGAGAATTTTGATAGAATCCGTGTATCAATATAAATATTAGTTATCTTATATTTACTTAAAGTCAATTAACAAATCCTTCCCCTTCAAATCCTCATTATTTGGAATGGGGAACATCTCT